>JADRCD010206316.1:0-16630 GCA_019843815.1 Montemys delectorum
TGTGTGTGTGTGTGTGTGTGTTCTATTTGAACATATATATCTGAGCATGATGGGGAAACAGTAGCCAGGCCTGCTATGCTAAGAAGAAGGCCCAGCCCCGCCTTTAGAAACAGTTTATTTATGTGTTTGTTTATTCACAAGGTCCTCTGTAGGCTAGGTTGGCTCCAAACCTGATGTAAAGCTGAAGATGATGTCCTCCTGCCGCTGCCTCCCAAATGCCGATATTCCAGGCCTGTACCAACGCATGTACCCAGCTTCAAAAGCCCTTTAATCCTAACAACTTAAGAATGTTAAATGGCTGGACATGTGGGGCATATCTGTAACTTGAGTCTTTGAGAGGCTGAGGCAGAAGTGTCATGAGTTCAAGACCAGCTAAATAGTGAGTTCCAAAGCAATATCCTACCCCTTTCTCCCCCCCAAAACTGGGGGGGGCTGGAGAGATAGCTCAGACGGGAAGAGCACCCACGACCCTTGCGAATGACCTGGGTTTGTTTCCGGTAACCACACTGTGTGGCTCACAACTACCTGTAACTTTGGTTCTAGGGAACCCAACACCTTCTTCCAGCCTTCAAGGACGTCTGCACCCACATGGTATACATACATTTAAGCAGATTCACACACCCACACAAAAGTAATAATTTAAAAACATTTCAAAAGTGTTAAACTGGATATATAATGGAAAAAAGTAATAGAAATTTTCACTGGTAATCTGATAAATGATTTTTGAAGAAAGTAACATTCCCTAAGGAATCGCTATAAAAGTTGGCAGGTGAGAGATGGCTAGAGCTGCCCTGAACTCAGAGGGGGAGGCAGCCAGCTCATTGTAGAACAGGCCAAATGCTAGAGCCCAAGTGACCGGGAAGACAGTTGAAAAAGAGTCGACTGCAAAAGTGAATTGAAAGCCAGGCATGATAGTGCATGCCTTTAATCTCAGCACTTGGGAGGCCAGAGGCAGGCAGATCTCTGAGTTTGAGGCCAGCCTGATCTACATGAGAGAGAGAGAGAGAGAGAGAGAGAGAGAGAGAGAGAGAGAGGTGAATTAAATGGGGTCATAAATACTACATAGCTTCCACAAACCAAAACTCAGCACCAGCTTGTTTATATATAGTCTGTTGATTCTATTTATGCCATGTCCCTATGAAGTAGGTGATAGTTTTCCTACTTTAGGGCAAATACTCCGGCTTACAGAATTTATATGACTTGTTCAGGAAGGCAGCTGGTGGCAAGAGCAGCAGGTTTAAACCTCCCCTAACACTGCAGGGTACCACATACCACAACCTGCCTTTGCTGTTAGTGTTGAAGCTTTCCAAATCCCTTAATTCAAATGGGATAATGATTCCCATCCACCTAACTTTCTTTTTCAGATTTACCTAAAGGATAAAATACGATAAAGGGCCTGAAATTGAGTTAAGAGTCAAATCTATGCTTTAGTAAAGTTGTTCCCTGATTAGAAATTTTATTTCTCAGACTCCATCCCCAGGAACTAATTAGGAAAATGAATAAAACGAATAAAGGTTTACGTGGAAAATGTCCACTGCACTGTTGTATGATAGACAAGAGCGCTGGCGAGATGACTCAGCAGGTGAAAGGGAGGCCTAATGATCTGGAGCCCACATAGCAGAAGGAGGGAACTGACTCCTGAACGCTGCCCTCCGTCTCCTCATGCATGCCTCGGGATATGTACACCCAAACACGTGTACAACAAGGAAATAAATGTAACTTAGTTTTTAAAAGACTAGTATAACAATTTTTAAAGCAAAATTAGTCAATGTGGTGGCAGTATGCCTGTCATCTCAGCACTTGGGAAGTAGAGGCATGTGGATCTCTGTGAGTGCCAGACCAGCCAGAGCTGTCTGTCTTAAAAAAACAAGGACAGGGATCCTGTCTCAAAAAAACAAAAACAAACAAAACAAAACAAGAACAAAAACTCACAAAAACCGTAACAACGGCAGCTGCAGCAGCAACAAAAACCAAACAAAACAAAAAACCAAAAACACTTAAAATTCAAAACGCCCCTCTCCCTAGCAAGAAAGATACCATTAAAGTATTGGTGAGATAACACAGGTTGGGATATAGTTATAAATGTCATTGAAATAATATTTATGAAGAATTAAAAAGTATCAGTATTTTTGAATGTTCTTTAAAAGCTGAGTACTTTGAAAACAGCTTTATTTTTATTTATGTATGTATATGTGTGAGTATAAGGTGTGTGTGTGTGTGTGTGTGTGTGTGTGTGTATGTGTGTGATGAGCACAGGTAAGTGCGCACAAAGGCCAGAGAAGAGCATCAGGCTAGTATATTTCACTGAGCTTGGAGCTTGCTTTCATTTTTTTTTTTTTTGGTCTAGACTGGCAATCAGCTAGGCCTAGTGATCCTCCTGCCTCCACTACTGTAGTGTCAGGGTTATAGGCATGTGTGAGACCATGCCCAGCTTGTTATGTGGGTGCTGCGATTCAAACTCATGTCTCATATTTACACAACCCCTGAGTCATTTCTCCAGTTTGAGTCACCAGTTCTTGAAGTAGGACGTGTAAACTAAAAGTGAAGGTTTATGAGACATTTTAAGTATCCAGTGGTGCCCATCTGTCTCCTTCAACCTTGCTGTCTTCTTCCACGTAAATGCTATCCAGGGCATGCTCCTCACTCACCTAAGGAGCCTTTCCCCAGGGCAAACTGATTCAAAGATGAATCTTGGATAAAGGCTTGAGAGCTGGGAGTGAAGAGCAGGGAGCACAGAGTCCACAGGAGGCCAGCTGTGCTATTATGGAAGAAGTTTTATTAAAGGGTTGGTCTCAGCCTCACATATGCATCTTATCTTTAAGAGAGCTTTATCTTTTCACTTTCGCCGACTTCTTGTCCTTATAGTTCATCCGGGAAGTTCATGGAGCCAAATCTACTAGTTCTTTCTTTCTTTTTACATTCATTTATTTAAAATTTTGTGTGTGTGTTTGTGCTCTTATCTGTGTGCCAGAGCACATGTGTGGAGGTCAGAGGAGTCGGTTCCCTCCTTCATGGGGGGGGGGGGGGGGGTTCCAGGCATGAAACCCAAGTCATCAGGTGCCCTTGAGTGCTGTTTCTTACTGAGCCTCCGACACTCCTTTTTTCATTGAGAAACAAAACAAACCCCACCCCAGGAATTCCCCACAAAGAGTGAGAACTTGAACATTGTTTCACAGAGGATGACTCCACCTTCCTCTGACCACTTACCTCACCCATATCTCGTGTCTAGGAAGGAGAAAGACTTAAGGATTCTAAGCAGGGCACGTGAGGCTTCCAAGATGTTGAAGAAGCAACTAAAGACTCAACTCAAAGATCTGGGTTTTACTCACACTTTTAATCCTAGTGCTTGGAAAGCTAAGGCAAAAGAATTGCCTCAAGTTCTGAGCTAGAGAGCCTGTCTCAAAAAATAAAGAGACTAGGGCTCATGAGATGGCTCAGAGGGTAGAGGAGCTTGCCCCAAATTTCCCTGAGGGTTTGAATAAGAATGGCCCTTATAGGCTTATATATTTGAATGCTTAGTTATCAGGGAATGGCACTCTTTGAAATGATTAGAAGGATTGGGAGGTATGGCCCTATTGGAGGAAGTGTGTCACTGGAGGTAGACTTTGAGGTTGCAAAAGCCTATGCCAGGCCCAGAGTCTCTCTGGACCTGGTCTATAAGCCCCTGAAACTATAAGCAAGCCCCAAACTAAATGCTCTCTCTTATAATAGTTGCCTTGGTCATGGTGTCTCTTCACAGCAATAGAACAATGACTAAGACAATCCCTGAAACCCACATGGTGGAAGGAGAGAACCAGCTACAGCAAGCTGTCCTCAGACTTTCACATGTGTACAGTGACACACACACACACACACACACACACACACACACGCACACACACAGAACAAACAGTCACTGTTTAAAAAAGAAGATGAATGAAGTCAGAAGACTAAGTATTAGATTCTAGGGTTAGATCTGGATTGTGGGGTTGAGATTCAGATGTTCTAGGGAAGGAGAGAATGGTGTGAGACTTGATATGTAGTACATATTTTCTGAACAGATGAATGAGGGAGTGAATAAATAAAGAATCGAGGTTCCGCCGGGTGGTGGTGGCGCACGCCTTTAATCCCAGCACTTGGGAGGCCGAAGCAGGTGGATTTCTGAGTTCGAGGCCAGCCTGGTCTACAGAGTGAGTTCCAGGACAGCCTGGGCTACACAGAGAAACCCTGTCTCGAAAAAACCAACCAACCAACCAAACAAACAAACAAACAAAAAAAGGATAGAATTATCAGGAATGTTCACACCTCTGTGAGGTTTACCAATTTTAAAAGACATCTATGCTGGTTGGCTTTTGTCACATTGACATATTTGGGAAAGAGAAATTCTCAATTGAGGAGCGGTCTCCATCAGACTAGCCTGTAGGCAAGCCTTTGGGAGGGTATTTTTTAAATTAATGATTGATGTAGGAAGACCTAGCTCACTGTGAGCAGTGTCATTTCTGGACAGGTGGTCTTGGATTTGTAAGAAAGCAAGCTGAGCAAGCCATAAGGAGCAAGCCAGTAAGCAGCGTTCCTTTGTGGCTTCTGCTTTCTTCCTTGAGCTTCTGCCTCAGCTCCCCTCAGTGGGCTGAGAATTGATATATGTGTAAGACAAATAAACCATTTCCTCCTCAAGTTGCTTTTGGTCAGCATTGTATCACACCAATAGAAACAAATGGCATGCCAATCTTTGTTTGTTCGCCTGTTTGTTTGAACCTCTCTCAAGTCTTCTGAGGAAATACAAGAGACTGTTCTTCCCATTTCCCAGACAAAGAGATTGAGCACCCAGAGGGATAAAGTGACTTTTTAAATCCTTCACATAGGTTCAGAATTCTATGATAGGCTAGGATTTCAGCTTAAAGCCAGGGACACAGGAACAGAATACATTAGGTTCTGGATGCTCACTCCGAAGGAGGGGGGACAGTAAAGAAGTCTGTAATGATGCAGGTGCCAGCAGAGGACTGTGGGAGCATAAGATAGGGAGAGCATGGCTCTACCACACTCAGGGGCAGCGACACCAGGAGGGTGAGAGGGCCCTCATTAGAAGGAAAAGAGGGTTTCAGGCAGAAGGAACAAAAGGAAAATATCCTGTGACATCTTTGGGTTACAGTAAAATCACTGGTATATTTTGATATAAAGATAGCACAGGTAGATGGGGAAATGACTGGGGGGAAAAGCTTAAAGAGTTGAGGATTAGTGACCGCACCCCTCCACTGGGGGCCCTGTCTATCTACTGGAGCTGGTCTCCTCAGGTTCCATCTCCCCACTTTTGGGCATTTTGGCTAAGGTCATCCCCATTGACTCCTGGGAGCCTCTCACATCCCAGGTCTCTGGGACTTTCAAGAGGTTCCTCCCCACTCCTCCCCCCCCCCCCCCCCCCCCCGGCCAGCTGCATATTTCCATTCATTTTCCTGACCCTCTGGGCTTTTCTCCTGTCCTCGCCCTGATCCTGTTCCCCCTTTCCCCTTGCCCTCCCCTTTCCCACCTTGATCCCTCCCCCCTCTGCATCCCTTGATTATTTTGTTTCCCTTTCTAAGTGAGATTGAAACATTCTTACTTGAGCCTTCCTACTTGTTAAACTTCTTACAGTCTGTAAGTTGCATTGTGGGTATTCTGTACTTTGGGGCTAATATCCACTTACAAGTGAATACATACCATGCATGTCCTTTTGGGTCTGGATTACCTCACTCAGGATATTTTCTAGTTCAATCTATTTGCCTGCAAAATTCGTAATGTCTTCGATTTTTTAATAGCTGAATAGTATTCCATTGTATAAATGAATCACATTTTCTATATCCATTCTTCAGTTGAGGGTCATCGGGTTGTTTCCGGCTTCTGGCTGTTATGAATATAAGGCTGCTATGAGCATAGTGAAGCACATGTCCTTGTGGTACGGTGGAGAATCTTTTGGGTATATGCTCAAGAGCAGTATAGCTGGGTCTTCAGGTAGAACAATTCCAAATTTCTGAGGAACCGCCCGATTGATTTCCAGAGTGGTTGCACCAGTTTGCAATCCCTCCAGCAATGGAGGAGTGTTTCTCTTTCTCCACATCCTTGCCAGCATCTGCTGTCACTTGAGTTTTTGATCTTAGCCATTCTGATTGATGTAAGGTGGAATCTCAGGATCCTTTTGACTTGCATTTCTGTTGTACATTTCTTTAAATGCTTCTTGGCCATTCAAGATTCCTCTGTTGAGAATTCTCTGTTTAGCTATGTACCCCATTTTTTAATTGAGTTATTTATTTTTTTGGAGGTTAACTTCTTGAGTTCTTTATATATTTTGGATATTAACCCTCTATCGAATGTAGGGTTAGTGAAGATCTTTCCCCAATCTGTAGGTTGCTGTTTTGTCTTATTGACCATGTCCTTTGCCTTACACAATTTTTTTAGTTTCATGAAGCACAGTGAGATGGGATGGGGATTATTCTCTCAGAAGCAAAGAGGAGGGGGTATGGGGTGAAGAAAGAACTCTTGGAGGGGGGACCAGAAAGGGGGGCAATGTTTGGAATATAAATTAATAAAACAATTTATTTATTTATTTATTTATTTATTTATTTTGGTTTTTCGAGACAGGGTTTCTCTGTGTAGCCCTGGCTGTCCTGGAACTCACTCTGTAGACCAGGCTGGCCTTGAACTCAGAAATCCGCTTGCCTCTTCCTCCCAAGTGCTGGGACTAAAGGTGTGTGCCACCACTGCCCGGCCAAAACAATTTTTAAAAAGAGTTGTGTGTTTAGTCAGTTGGTTCTTTGTGAAGATGGGACTGTTAAAAACTGTTCAGGTTTTAACTGTAGACCTATGAGGCACCAAAAAAGTTTTTCAAGCAGAGAATGATAGTTCAACACTGAGCCTGACCTCCCCTAGAAGACTCTCTCCGATCACCAGGTCTCCAGGGAACATTAGGGCTTCGCGACTTGTCATTTATCTACTGTTCTGCTAATCATGTTTCCCATTCTTGTACTGTTTTCTGGGGCAACCTAGAGATCACTCACCTGTCTGATTCATATTTGAACACCCCCCACCCCGGTGCTCAGCACAGGGCTCACCCCAGAGCAAATTGCTCAGTAAATATTTGTTGAAAGAATGAATGGGAGGAGCTGGGTTCCACCCCAATCCTGAGACAACATTTGGGGCAGGAACAGCAGTGGGGAAGCTCTCCATATGTAGTATTTCTTCTGCGATGGCAGGTGACCATTAGAAGGTCACTAAGGCCGGGCGGTGGTGGTGCAGCCTTTAATCCCAGCACTTGGGAGGCAGAGGCAGGCGGATTTCTGAGTTCGAGGCCAGCCTGGTCTACAGAGTGAGTTCCAGGACAGCCAGAGCTACACAGAGAAACCCTATCTTGAACTCCCTCCCCCCCCAAAAAAAAAAAGAACGTCACTAAGTCACAGCAGAGTGACCACAGTTCTGTTACAGATGGCTTCAGTGACTGATGGTAAGATCGGAATCAAAGATGCCTCTGACCAGAACTTTGACTACATGTTCAAACTGCTCATCATTGGCAACAGCAGTGTCGGGAAGACCTCCTTCCTGTTCCGCTATGCTGACGACACCTTCACCCCTGCCTTTGTCAGCACCGTGGGTATCGACTTCAAAGTGAAAACGGTCTACCGTCATGAGAAGCGTGTAAAGCTGCAGATATGGGTGAGTGCTGGGCACCGCGGGCAGAATGCGATAGAACTAGCTATCAGTACGAGGTCTAGGAGGTAGGGCTGGTTTGTGACCTCCGGGTCTTACAGCGTCAGATATCAATGCTGTTTCAGGTCTGGGTCTCCACTGCCCCATGTTTACTTTACATGTTTATTCTCCTCAAGGGGTCACTGGCTATTGCTGAGCTGTCCAAAAGACTTTATTCTGGCTTTTATAGAGGAGTGACCACAGACCCTAATTCTACTTCTCCTACTTATAAGTCATGGAAACATGACTTAAGTTATTTAACCCTCTGGAGCACCCTTTCCTTCAGAGGGGATTACGATCCCATCTAATTACTTAGTGCTGTTTCTGGGACACAGTACATGTATCATATATATTAGTTATATATTAATTATCTATTGTTGCATAACAAATTACTCCATGGTGTAAACCAAGAGCAATAATTGATCAGCTCACAGTCGCAGTGGGTCTAACAGTAGGGGCTTCTTGGAGCTTTTCATGAAGTGTAGTCAAATATTGGCTTGTATTGCAAGCAGCTGAAGGGTGGACTGGTGCTAGAGGATCCACTTCCAAGGTGGCTTACTCACATATCTGGTGCTGGCTGTTGGCAGAGGCCTTCCCTCCTTCCCATCTGGCTCTCTTAGCATCTCCATAGAGCTGCTTCAGCATCTTCATTGTATGACAGCTGTTTTCCACAGTGTGAGATCTAAGAAACCAAAGAAATGGCAATGTCTGTTATATAGCCTTAGCGTATTCTCTTGGTCACTGATAGAGGGTGGGAAGAAACTACACAGAGGTCCAAATCCTGGGAGGAAAGGTACATGGAGGACTGACAGTCTCGGAAGTTGGAGACTTAACTACTATTGCTACCTACTAATGACGCTAAGAAAATACGCGCCACTGGGTGGTGGTGGCGCACGCCTTTAATCCCAGCACTTGGGAGGCAGAGGCAGGTGGATTTCTGAGTTCGAGGCCAGCCTGGTCTACAAAGTGAGTTCCAGGACAGCAAGGGCTACACAGAGAAACCCTGTCTCGAAAAACAAAAACAAACAAACAAACAAACAAAAAAGAAAATATGTGCTTATTTCAGAAGCTTGTCAGAGTACTTAGCAGTAATTTAGCACTGACCTTGGAAATCTTGAAAATTTGTAAAAGTATTCAAGACATAAAATGTGTTATTGTCTATTATACTTATTAAATGTATAATATATTATACAAATGTCTTATTGGAAGAGCCTACATCTATTCTTAAAAATTATTTCTCATGTATTAATATATATGAATGTTATGAGGAGTGTAGCATTTTTTTGAGATAGGATCTCATTTTGAAGCCTTGGCTGGCTTTGAACTCATTATGGAGATCCACCTCTTTCTGCCTCTTGATTGTTGGGATTAAAGGCTTATGCCACCTATAGGTACATTGTATTTTAATATAGCAGCCATGTTTTACAAAAAAAAAAACTTCAGAAATTAACTTGTCTTAGGTCAACCACACAGCTACAAAGTGACCTTTGGACTCAGATCTTCAAATTCTGAATTATGCACTGTTTTTTCTACGTTGTATACCTGAAATCTTAGAAAGTTCAATTTAGAATGTTAAATATTAATTCCTAGAGAGATGAGTGTCCATTGACTCTCCCTTAAAGATACTGAAACATCATAAATGATTAGAAGTAGAAGAAGTTATAAAGGGTCTCTAATTTATTGGTTCTCCAATTGTGGTGCAATCACACTAGCAAGTTTGGGAATTTGTTAGAAATTCACTCTTTGGCCTCACCACAAGCATAAGGAATTCAAAATGCTGGAGGCAGGACCCAACAGTCTGTGCTAGCAGGTGGGTTTGAAGGCAGGCTAGAGTTGAAGAACTGCTGATGTAGTTTAATTACCTTGTGGTGAGAGTTAGGATGCAAGAGAGCACCTACTGTGTGCCAGATGCTTTCACTTGTATTATCTGATGTCAACCCCAGCTCAGGAATGCATGAGGGCACATATATGCAGGGTGTGGTGATCAACACTTTGAAACTGGGTCAAGACTGTGAGAGACCTGGACAGCTCTTGCCATTGGTCGCATGGTACACGCCTGATGACTCCTTGGGGAACTGAAGAAAATACTAGTGCTTGTTCTTAAAATCTATTAATACAAAATAAATTTGTTTTAACTAGTATTTACTCTGTAGATTGGCATGGATTTCCTTCTGTGATTCCTAATACAAATGGTCACGTATCCTCCAGCTAAAAAAATCTTGAGGCAGGAGGCCTTCTGCCCCTCCAAAGGCTTGCCAGTACTGACTCCCTCACACATTCCTATATGGAGAGCTTTTGCAGTATTACTGTGCCTGGCTTAAGTGGATTTATTGTTTATGCTATTTAGATTTAACAGAATGAAACCCCACAATGGTGTGTGCCTTTTAAAGAATCCAGTAAAGAAACCTCCTATTGGACTGTGCTAAGTATAGTGACCCCCCCCCCCCGCCCCCCCCAGTGACTATAAGAAAGTGGCTGAGTGATCTGTCTCCGACTTCCTGGCACAAGTTCATTGTCAGTCATGTTTCCAGGTAAAATCAGTGAGGATAGATAAGACCCAGCTTAGTCATTCTCATTGCTTAGCTTAATTTTTAAAAACCTTTATGCTGTTTATATTAAAATTTAAATATTGTTTTATTTTTACTATGTCTGTATTTGTGTGGATGGGTTGAGTGCCTGCCAGTGTGTGTGTGTGTGTGTGTGTGTGTGTGTGTGTGTGTGTCTATTTGTATATGTAGAGAACAGATCAATTTTTGAAAACTATTTTTATTTATGTGTATATGTATGTCTGTGTGGGTTTGTTCCTGTGAATCAGTTCCTACGGAGGCCAAAAGGAGTCAGATCCCCTGGAACTGGGGTTAGTGGCAGTTTTGAGATATCCTGGGTGGGTGCTGGGAACTGAACTTGGGTCTTATTGAAAGGGTGGTATCTGAATCCCCTCTCCTGCCCCAAGTTTCTCCATCTGCATGTGGGGATCAAACTCAGGTCATCAGGCTTGAGTCACTAGAGGGTAAGCATCTTTACCCATTGATCTGTAATCCCAGCCTGGGCTTCTTCCTCCACTGCGTCCCCCTACCTCAGTGTTTGAAACAGGATCTCTCATTAAACCTGGAGCTCACCAATTCCACAAGGCTAGCTGGCCAGCTAGCACCAGGGATCCTTGTCTGCTTTCACAAAGCTAGGATCACACGTGGCTTTTACGTAGTGCTGGGAATCTGACTTCAGGTACCCAAAGTTGCACAGCAAAGCACTGTACAGACTGAGTCATCTCCCGAGCTCCTATTTCATTTTTATATATCTTAACACTTTGTGCATGAGAGTATGCATGTATAATCTACATGTATGCGGTACTTAACTTCTCTTCCTTAGATGGATATGTTTGGAGAGCATGATGATAAGCATTGGGGGAAACATAGAAGGGTTTTGACAAAGGCGGATTTGCACCTTAGAAAAACTCCTGGCTTCAGATGAAGGATAGATGGAAACGAGATAAAGGGACTGTGGTTTGGATACAAACTGTATACATTAAACTGTATACATTAAATATACTTTTATGCATTAGTTATACATTGTGAAACCATTTTAAAAATAATAGATATTGGCCAACCTATAAAAGAAAGGGACAATTAAAGTCACTCAGTAGATTGGATATTTTTTTTTTTTTTTTTCGAGACAGGATTTCTCTGTGTAGCCCTGGCTGTCCTGGAACTCAACTTTGTAGACCAGGCTGGCCTCGAACTCAGAAATCTGCCTGCCTCTGCCTCCCAAGTGCTGGGATTAAAGGTGTGCGCCACCACTGCCTGGCTGGATATTTCTTAAAGGTCCAAACCTAAAGAACATAGGAGTCATTAAAAAAAAAAAAAAAGACATAAAACTAATAGTTTTTCTAGTTTTCACTGTTAGGTTTTTCAGGGTGTGTGTGTGTGTGTGTGTGTGTGTGTGTGTGTGTGTGTTTGTGGGTGTTTGATAAGGGTATAAAAATATAAATGATAAGCCTGGCAGTGGTGGCACAGGCCTTTAATCCCAGCACTTGGGAGGCAGAGGCAGGCAGATTTCTGAGTTCAAGGCCATCCTGGTCTACTGAGTGAGTTCCAAGACAAGCAGGGCTACACAGAGAAACCCTGTCTTGAAAAACAAAAAACAAAAACAAAAACAAAAACAAAACAAAAAAATGGTGAAAGTATAACATTCAACATCTTCAGAACAGCTATTCTGGTTGTATTAAAGTCATTGGGATGAATAGACTTTGGGTCTGGACAACCTTACTGTGTATGTTTTTGTTTTGTGCAAGTTATTTATAATAAAGTTTTAATACTAGTGACAATAATAAGGCGTCAAAGCAAGTCCTGATGATTTGGATGAGACTGTGCCCCACAGGCTCATATGTTTAAATACTTGGTCCCCAGTTGGTAGAGCCGATTGTGAAGGATTAGCAAGTGTGGCCTTGTTGGAGAAGCTGTGTCATGAGGGTGGGCTTTGAGGTTTCAGAGGCTCATCACACTCCCAGTTATCTTTCTCTACCTTGTGCTTGTGGATGAAGATGCAAGCCCTCAGCTACTGCTCCGCACCGTGTCTGCCTGCCTCTTGCCATGTTCCCCACTATGATGGCAATGGACTCTACCTCTCTGGAACTGTAATCCCCAAGTTGAACACTTTTGAATATAAGTTGCGGCAGTCATGGTGTTTTGTCACAGCAATTAAAAAGTCACTAGGCCAGCAAGTGTGGTAGTCACTTGGGCAGCAGTACCACAAACTAGGTGGCTTAAGCAGCAGAAATGGTTTTCTCACGGTTCTACAGGAAGTCCAAGATCAGCGTACAGGCAGGGTTGCAAACGATACCTTTCCTCTGCATACCCATAAGCCCTTCTATCTGCCTGGCTGTGCAGGGGAAACAGCAGCAAAGGCTCTTGGCATCTCTCAGGACATGATTCTTAGGGATCCCATTTCCAAATATAGCCACAGTTCAAGTTACTGTTTCAACATGTAATTTCAGTCTATAGCACTGTGATAGTGACAAAGTGACACGAAGCTAGAAATGAGAGAGTCCTAGAAATTTACTAGATTTGATGATTGATTTACTATAAAGACCGGGAGGAACACGCACATACATAGTCTATACTTTTTACACAAAAATCTTGTGATTTTTTTTTAAAACCTGTGTGACTTTCAGTAGGTCACTTTGTGTCTATGAATACCTAGTATTTCTTATTATAATACTTTACAGGTTTTTTTAAGTGTGTTAATACAACAGCAGAACATAGTATCTGGCACATATAAGAGATGTTCTGGCTTCTGGTCCATATATAAAGGGTTCTTGGGTCCCGTTGCAAGTCTGTCCACCTTCAGTTACAGAAATGCCCAAGTGGCACCTCGTGACTCACCAGAGTGGTATTAAGTTTGGTTCGGTTTCTCCAGCCCTAGGGCATCTCAGGAAGCTGTCTTCCATAGAACGTGGAGAGAGTAGAGGGAGAAGGGAGGGGTGAGGGCATCACTCAGCAGGATCACTCATGACTGGAGTTCTGCTATCTCTGGGAATAAAGGATCAGGATGGCATTGGGCACCTTGCTCTCTTGGATTTCTTATCTCGTAGGTCCTTGCATGTCTCCTCTGTTTCCTGAGAGGCCAGTAATAAGATCAGAGAAGAAAATCTCACTGGGGAGGTATACTTAGGGGTAAAGCCTCATTAGCAGGGAGCAAAGTGTACACAAATGTGACTGGTACCTTCACGGCAACAGACCCAAGTGGAGAGAGCCCATTTATTGCTGGTTCTGGTTGCCAAGCAACCCCAGGAGACCTGTGGGAAGAGGAGAGCAGGAAGGACTCCCACCACTTCTCTGCATGGTCTGTTTGTTTGGTCTTCGGCTGGTCAGGGAAAGAATCCACAGGTTTGGAAAAACAAATAAACCTGGGACACTAGAGTCCTGAGTTCTAGTCCCATCTCATCCCTGCTTGTTGTGTTATGTGAGCGGCCTCTCCCCTCCCTGCAGCTGTTTCCCCAATTCTGGAGAGACAATTCTTGCTATCCTCACTTCATGGATTGTTGTGAAAAGCAAGTAAGAAAAATGAAGAGCCTTTAGGAAGAATTGTGGACATTGTCAGCCAGGAAAGTCCATTTTATCCGTGCTTAAGGTTTTAAATTTTGTCATTATTTGTGGATGTGTCTGCATGATACAGATGTGAACACCTGTGGAATAGTGTGTGTGAGTGTGTGTGTGAGTGTGTGTGTGACTGTGTGTGTGTGAGTATGTGTGTATGTATGTATGTGTGTGCGTGTGAGTGCGTGTGTGTATGTGTGTATGTGAGTGTGTTTGTGAGTGCGTGTGTGTATGTGTGTGTGCATGTGTGCGTGTGAGTGTGTGTATGCATGTGTGTATGTGAGTGTGTGTGTGTGTGTGTGTGTGTGAGTCAGAGGACAACTTTATGGAGTCTCCTTCCACCTTTATGTGGGTTCCCAGGATGCAGCTCAGGTTCTCAGGCTTGTGTGGCAAGTGCCTTTACCTGCTCAGCCACCTCTCTGCTTGTTTTGTTTGCTTTAAGGCATTCTTTGTATCTTTCACACCTTCCCTCCGAGCTGGCAAGTTGACTCAGTGGCTAATTCTGATGACCTGAGTGCCATGTCTGGAATCGATGTAAAAGGTGGAGGAGAGAATGACCTCCACAGAATCGCCCTGTGGCTTCCATATGTATTCAGTAGCACATGTAAGCCCACCACCTTCTATAATACAAACAACAATAATAAATAATTTATTAAAAAGAGGGCTAGATGTGGTGGCCCATGCCTTTAATCACATCACCTGGGATGCAGAGGCAGGCAGATCTGTAGGTTCAAGGCCAGCCTGATCTACAAAGCAAGTTCCAGGACAACCTGGGCTACAGAGAAACCTAATCTCCAAAACCCCCAAACAAACAAAAACCAAAAAAAAAAACAAAAAACAAAAACCAAACCAAAACAAAAAAACAAAAAAGAAAGAAGAAAAGAAAAAAACCAGATAGTTGAGGTTAGCGATGCCAGGTTCCCTTTGTAGACTCCAGTGGCGAGCTTCCGTGTTTAGTTCTTTCAAGAGACTCTGTGCAGGACTTGTGCGAGGCTGAGGAGTTGTCCTTCCTGCTCACTAGAATTCTTAAAGTAGTGGGGGAGATAGAAACTAGTGCAGGATGAAGAGGTCTCTTTCATCTGTCCTATGGGTCCTGAAGAATAGAATAAGCCCGTTTCAACCTCAGGGCTGGAACTCTCAGAGCTGGAAAATGCCAAGCAGTGACTTAAGTGATTCCTAGGCTTGGAGTCAGCCTCTACTCTACCTACAATTGTAAAAGCTAGCTTGGCTGATGACTTTTGTCACACCCTGTCCATCACTCCAGGTTTGGTCCATGTGGTACGATAAGAGCTTCCATTGTGAAAAGACAGAGATGACTCCCCTGCTGTTCCCGCTAGTGAAGCTCGCTTTCATGTCAAGACTTTATAAACAGGATTGTCTCATCAGTCTGGGGTTACTCATATCGCCACCCTTCCAGCATGCTTGAAGGATGCACAGACACTCGCTGTCCCTGCTCCCAGGCCTGCTGTTCTCCTATCTTTCTTTCCAGTCCATTCCTCAGTGCTCTGTGACTGTGGCCTGCGTGCCCGTCCCCATTACTTCTCTAATTTTGCTCTATTGATGTTTTAAAAGAGGTAATGCTGGGCTCCGAGTAAACACGCAACAAATAGTTCTTATTAAGGTCCAAGGGAGATCAATAAATGGTCCTCCCTTTCTTCTTCACGTAAATTTGGAAACAATTTAAAGATAGACATAGGAGTCAGAGGGATGGGGAGTCATGGGAAATCCTTATTACTCATAAAAGCTAAGATGAAGTATGTGATTAGAGGCTTTAGCAAAGTCAGGCTTGCTATAGCCTGTCAGACAGACAGACACACAGACACACAGACACACAGACACACACACAGAGCACTAGTCACATGACTCCATCTGCCAGCTCCAGGAGGCTTCTGATCCTATCCTGGAGGCCTCTGGGGAGATCCGTGGGTGCACAGAAGGAAGAGTCAGGAGGCTGGGCAGGGAGGCTCAGCTCTCACAGCCCTTATGGCTCTAGGAATGTGAGGCAGTTGCTGAGTGCACCATCCTACACCCAGCTCTTGTGATAATCAAAACTGATTTTTCCTAGGCAGCAAGTTTCTGAGTGCGTCTACAGAGACATGCTGACACTTTCATCTCCCCAAAGACTGTAGGAGCCAGCTGCTGGAGAAGGTTTAATCTGATTTTGCAATCACAACAGAGACTGTGGGAAATCAGGGCAGAACTTCGGGCATAGTTTACCTTCGGAATCTGTAAACAAATGAACCAGCAATCCCACTTGACTATTTGACATGGTCCCCAAGACAGATTCTGGAGTGTATGCCGGCTTTGATCATCTTTCATCCATCCTGACCAGTGTGGGAAAAATGATCTAAATGTCCTTTGAACATTTATTCATTCAGTAAATATGTGTCATATGCATCTCTATGTCCTAAGCATGGCCGCAGAAGGCAATCAAGCACTACAAATAATATACATATAAATAAATATAATATGTTCTATCAGAAAAAGAGATGGAGTGATAAAGGCTGGCACTAGGGAGATGGCCCCATAGGTTAAGTGGCTCCTGGGCAAGCATGAGAACCTGAATTTATACACCCTTGTAAAAGCTAGGCTTGGTGACCTTCTCCCCAGAACTCCCAGAGAAATGGAGATGTCTGTAGCTGACTAGCCAGTTAGCTTAGCCAAACTAAGGAGCTGCAGGTTCAGTGAGGGACTCCATCTTAAAGAAAAAAAGGTGAAAAGGGTTAGAAGAAGTCACACAACATTGACATTGGCTTCAACATACAAGTCCACATGCATGCACACACAAGAACAAGTACACACACACACACACACAAACACACACATACAGAGAGAGAGAGAGA
>JADRCD010206316.1:16730-44489 GCA_019843815.1 Montemys delectorum
GAGAGAGAGAGAGAGAGAGAGAGAGAGAGAGAGAGAGAGGTCTTCCAGGAAAAGTCATTGAGAGCACACAGTTGGGGTTCGTTTGCAGTGTATTTTGACAAGTGAATACAATAATCTCAAGACTGTCCCAGGAAAAGGGTTCACAGGCAGAAGAGTGTTTACAAAGACTTTTTATTCTCTGTGTCCGAGTGTTTTGGCTTTATACATTTATGTGACCCATGTGCATGCCTGGTGCCCATGGAGATCAGAAGAGGGCATCAGAGCCTCTGGAACTGGAATTGGGGCAGTTGTGAACCACCATGTGGGTGCTGGGAACTGAAAACTAGGTTGTCTGGAAGAACAAGTGTTCTCAACCACTGAGCCATCTTTCCAGCTCTGCAAGTGCTTTTGAGGGCCCACTGAGTGATTTTTGACATAGTCATAAAACTGTGTAATTATCACCACTAATTCCAGCACACTTCACTGACTTACATCTTCATATTTATCAGGATCCCTCGGGCGATAGGATCATGTATGTTTTAAGAGTGAGTTAAGATGAGCTAAGGACAGAAGGAAAGAGATGTGGATAGGATTTTTCAGTACTGGAAACCAATATAATGGTGGCTTAAGCTAGGGTATCTCAGAAACCTCTTACTGAGCTGGGAAAGCTACTGGAAGATCAGGGTTTGGAGGGACAACAGGGGGCTTAGCCTGCTTATAGGAAGTTGGACATCAGTGGTGGGGCACGCCTTTAATCCCAGTGCTGAGCAGGCAGAGGCAGGTGAATCTCAGACTTTAAGGCCAGCCTGGTTTACAGCTGGAGTTCTAGGATAGCCAGGGCTGCACAGAAAAAACATATTTGAAAAACAAATAACCAAACAAACAAAGGAACAAACATTCACATTAAGTTGGGTTCAGCTGTTGATAACCAAGTAGCTATACAGAATGAGCACCTGAATTAGCAAGTCAGAGGTTTAAGACAGAGGTCCTGGCTGCAGATACAGAGTAACTAGTCATTTGCACCTAGACAGTATTGGAAACTATGAAACTCAAGTGGGCCTGGATCCTGCCCCATAAATAAATAAATAAACAAATAAATAAATAAGCAAGCAAAAATCAAAGATAGGATAGATAGATAGATAAAGTGTTTAAAACCACGAGAATGATACAGATAATGGGAGTGAGGTAGAAGCTCAAAGGTTGGACATGGTGATGCTCATCTGTAACCCCAGCACTCTGGTAAAGGCAGGAAGATCAATTCAAGGTCATCCTCAGCTACACAGTATATTTTATGACAGCCTGAGCTACATGAGATCTTGTCACAGAGACCGTAATAATAACAAAAATGCTGGGAAGACGAAGAATTCACAAGGGAGACTGAAAAAACAAAACAAAACAAAACAAAACCAACAGTAGTGTCCTGGCAGCCAAGTAAAGATAGTTTTACAGGGAAGGAAAATACAAACTGTGTACAATATGGGTGAAGGGTTCATTCATATATATACACACACACACACATATATGTGTATATATATGTATGTATATATGTATGTGTGTATATATATGTATGTATATATGTGTATGTATATATGTATGTGTGTATATATGTATGTATATATGTATGTGTGTATATATGTGTACGTATATATGTATATGTGTATATATGTATGTATATATGTATTGTGTATGTATGTATGTGTGTGTGTATATATATGTATGTATGTGTGTATGTGTGTGTGTGTATATATATATATATATATATATATATATATATTTCCTGAATCCAACCACTGGATTTAAGGAACATGGAGGATACTGGTAGCCTCCATAAAGCAGTTCTGATCAATGGGATGAAAACCTGATAAAACTGGGAGAAGAAAAGTGGAAAGAGAAGAAACAAAGGCCTAGATGGAAAGAAAATGCCTGGAACAGTCTCCATCCCTGAGCTGCTGAGAAGGGACGGGTTTAGGAGCAGAGGGTGCATTCTTGCTGGGGGTACACACTGTGTCCATGACAACCAGGGAGACAGCAGAGGGCCTGGGCACAGGAGCAGTTGAGGGTTACATGTGCCAGTAAAGGTTCTTTTCATTAAAGAGAAGCAAGTCATCAGATCTGAGAGTCTGGGTAGGAGAGAGAGAGATTAGAGATTTGAAGAGAGAGAACACCATCTAAGAAAGTGGGAGGGTGAATGGTCTGCATGAGGAAAGTGTAATTGGATTGCCATTAGCATTAAGGCTTCGCTTGAAATTAATGATAGCGCTGGCATTCATGTATTCACAGATCTGAAGCACACTTGCGGTTTTCCCCAGATGTGCCTTTGTTCCGTGGATACAGGCACAGAATAGGCAAAGAGTTGGTTTTGAGGGGAAAAAAAAAAAATGTGGTTTTGTTGAGTATGGTAAGCCAGCAAAGGGCCCACAGGGCCAGAGGCAGGGATACAGGCAGAGAAGTCCTTGTTAAAACTGACCTCAGGTTCAAGCCAGACAGAAAGGGAGGAAGGACAGAGGTGTGGGGGACAATGAAGAGAGATGGTAGGGGGAAAAGGTGGTTGCAGTGGAATTGAGGAGTGGGCAGGACAGGTCCTGGTGGTTTTAGGGTAGGAGGCTTAAAATGCCTGCTATTAAGGATGAGGCACAGGCATGACCAAGAGTGGCTGAGGTAGGCTGAGAGAGCAGCAGCATTGAAGTTCTAGAGAATGAGAGTCCGAGATGTTGGATGGCTCATCCTGGTGAATTCCAACCACTGAGAATTATGTGAACCTGTAGCTGTCTGCAGGGGGATCAGTGGGAGGGGTAATTCATGTTCCGAGATTCAAAGCTGGGTGTCTTGATTAGGGTTTTCCTGCTGTGAACAGACACCACGACCAAGGCAATTCTTATAAGGATAACATTTAATTGGGTCTGGTTTACAGGTTCAGAGGTTCCGTCCATTATCATCAAGGCTGGAGCATGGCAGCATCCAGGCAGGCATGGTGCTGGAGGAGCTGAGAATTCAATATCTTGTTCCTAAGAAACAGAAGACCTGCTTGCTTCCAGGCAGCTAGGATGAGGAGCTTAAAGCCCACGCCCACAGTGACACACTTCCTCCAACAAGAGCACACCTACTTTAACAAGCACACCTCCAAAGAGTGCCACTCCCGGGCCAGACATTCAAACCACCACACTGGGAGTGTGTTGTTTTGGGAAGGAGGGAAGTAGAATGGTCTGCAAGCAGGAGAGAGAAGCACCATCTGTCCTACCTCCCGACTTAGCCAGGAGAGTGGACATAAGAGAGGAAGCAGTCAACAATATGGAGGCTTTGAAGGAAGCTGTGTCCTTAGAGCTGGTTTCAATGGCAGCAAGGAGGCTGAATTTAGATGAAGTTATTGACAAAAAGAGATGGAAGAGATATGGCTAGAATTAAAAGATTTTAAGAGACTATTCTGAGCTTCATGGGAGAATCCAGTGATAAGGGGTGGCCTGGGACCTTTGGGCTTTTTGCCATGACTGACGTGGACCGACAGATAAAAGGCCAAAAAAAAAAAAAAAAAAAAAAAAAACCAATTATAATGCAGACAGACACCCCAGGACTGACAGTGGTTGTGTGTGAGCTCTGAGAGGGTTTATTCTCTCTAGCTCTGGGCTTTCAGAGCCCTGGAAATATTAGAAGTGTTCTCCTTGTTCTAAAGGCCTGCCAGTCCCTCTCCATGTAACGCATCCATAATTGTTGTGGCAATACACAGCAGATGCTGTTTATGTAAAATACCTTCACCTGAAGATGGGGCCAGTAAAGCTTCCCACAAGGCAACTGTGGGCTGATGATGGGCACTTTGCCAGCCCTGTGCTCAGTGTCTAGCAACACATTTCACCCTCGGTCTAGGGAGGCAGGGGCTGTGATTGTCTGAGTAAACGGAGATCTACAGGAGGAGTTAGGTTGTTTATTTGAGTTCACAAAAGTAATAGAAAGTTTAAGAGTTCAAATTTGAACCAATGTATGTCTGACTTCAAATGCTGGGCAGTGATGGTGGTGGCACATGCCTTTAATCCCATCATTCAGGAGGCAGAGGCAGGCAAATCTCTGAGTTCAAGGCCAGTCTGGTCTACAGAGTGAGCTCCAGGACAGTCAGGGATACACAAAGAAACCCTATCTGGAAAAACAACAAAATTGTATGCCATGTTAAATTCTCTGTCTTGTTGTTTTATAGTTTTACATTTTATAGGGAAGGGCTTTGGGAGCTGAGGGGACAGGGCATTAAGTGCCTGCCACACAAGCATGAGGACCTGAAATAGAATCTGGAGAACCCCCAAAAGCCAGCTGCAGTACCGTGTGTCTGTAACCGGCATTCCTACGGAGAGATGGGAGGGGGAGATAGAAGCTCGTGGCCAGCTAGCTGGGAGTGCAAAGCAGAAATCAGGCAAAAAGCAAGACCAACACCTAAGCTGTCTTTGTCCCTGTTCTATTGCTGGGAAGAGACCACATGACCAAGGCAGCTCTTATGAAATAAAGCATTTAATTGGGGCTTGCTTATAGTTTTAGAGAGTTAGTCCATTATCATCACAGTGGGAAGCAGACAGGCATGCACTGGAGCATGAGAGGAGCTCACATCTGATCCACAATCCAAGTTGCAGGCAGAGAAAGAGACAGAGAGAGAGAGAGGAACAGACAGAGACAGCAAGGCAGAGACAGAGAGACAGAGGAGAGACAGAGAGACAGAGATACACTCTGGGCCTGGCTTGGGCTTTTGAAACCTTAGAGCCCATTCCCAGTGACACACCTTCTCCAACAAGGCCACAGGTTTCAATCATTCCCAAACAGTTGACCAAGCATTCAAACAAGCAAGCCTACAGAGTCCATTCTTCTTCAAATCATCGCCGAAACTGTTCTTTGACCTCCACACACATGCCTGGGCTATATTAGCTTATAATCACACACACACATGCACGGGCACACATTTATGCATAAGTTTATGTGCATGTGCACATGCACACAGTCACATGCATGCACACACATATACTTCTTTTTTAAATCTAAGGGCTTTAGTAAAGCACTCCATAAATGATGAAAATATTAAGAATTATGTTTATTGAGGGTGGAAAGATTGCTCAGCATCTAGTAGTGTTTACTGCTCTTGAAAAGGACCTGAATTCTGTTCCTAGCACTCACATCAAGCAGCCCACACTAGCATTTAACTCTAGCTCTTAGGGGATCCCTGGATCTGTGGACACCTGCATTCACATGTGCACATAGTTAAAAATAAAATCAGCTGGGCGGTGGTGGTACACACCTTTAATCCCAGCACTTGGGAGGCAGAATTTCTGAGTTCGAGGCCAGCCTGGTCTACAGAGTGAGTTCCAGGACAGCCAGGGCTATACAGAGAAACCCTGTCTTGAAAAACCAAATAAATAAATAAATAATAAAAAATAAAATAAAATCAATTTTAAAAGAATTCTATTTATTCTGTAGCCACTGTCTATTCGAAGGTGCTTTTCCTGCCCTTTTATGCCCTATGTAATCTCATACATGATGCACAGGAAAGATAAAGAGAGGGGTATTCACTAAGTTATATAGAAATTAATAAATGACATAGCTGTGGTTCAAAGTTATAGCTGTCTATTGCCAAAGGCTGTGGTCTTTTCATACCCAACTCTTTTCATTGCATGATGATACCTTAGGGACCTCACAGGAGACTGAGAGGCACTGCCATGGCTGAAATATGGAACCTCTAAGAAAATACTCCCAGGAGAGGGCACACCGCTAATCCCATCTTACCTTCTGTTAGCTTTGCAGCTTAGCTCCCCTGTCTATTAGCTTCCCATGCTTTACAGGTGATTCTAGTGCACATCACAGGCTGAGCAACCCTGGTGTGTAAGTATATAATTAATCAAGTTAGCACTTGATACAGTAGCCTTTAAGACAATGGTTCTCAACCTTCCTAATACTGCGACCCTTTAATACAGTTCCTCATGTTGTGGTGATCCCCAACCATAAAATTATTTTCATTGCTACTTCATAACTGTAATTTGGCTACTGTTATGAATTACAATGCAAATATCTGATATGTAGGATACCTGATATGCCTGTGAAAGGGTTGTTCAACCCCCAAAGGGCTTGTAATCCACATGTTGAGAAATGCTACTCTAAAGAGTTGCTGAATGTTTGGCACAAGATGAGCAAGAGATAGGGCTCGTTTAGTTGAGCTGTCCAATATAAGACAGCTGTCTAAGCAGAATGGGCAGCTGGCACCAGCAGTGTCGGAATTTTAGTTACTTCAGCCATAAGGCAGGGCAAATACTAATGACAACTTCTTAGCATGAGTAAAGGCCGAATGAGATGCTACAGGGTAAGACAATCTGTAACAGGTGCTTAGTAATCATGCACAAAGTTACACAGCAAGGTAAGAAGCGGAATTAGGGTTGACTGCTCTATCATGCTGTGTTGTGTGGCAGGTCTTAGGCGGCCACTGTCACTTTTAAGATCCCAAGCCCTGGGTTTGACAAGGTAGAGTCGTCAGTAGAGAAATTAGAGATGAGACAGGATTCCAATTGCTTTCCCCTATGCTGATGGGAAACGGAGACAGCAGCGGTGCTCTGTCCAGTTGCCATGGGAGGCTGGGGTTCTCAGGCTCTCCTACATCATGCCTGCTGTGTTGCTGAGGGAGCGGGTAGGAGTATGGGAGGCAGTTTGGCTGAGGAGTTGAAGTGCTTTCCTTCTGCAGCTACCTCTTCCCCTACACCATTGCCCCACATCTGGGCTGCCAGGTGACCACTGGAAACGGCTGGAAACACCCGTCAGCTGTACTCCTGCGCCTCTCTCTTCTCGCCTTCCTCTGTGAAGTGTTTGGACTCTGTGAATGATGCAGAGGCTCTGGGCTCAGGCCTGGATGGATAGGAGGCCCATGGGATGCCTCTCTCTTCCCTAAGGCATGTGTTCTACTCATTCACTTGTCAATTTTGTCTTTCAAAGTTCATCCTTCTTCAGCTTTATCCCAGAATCCTTTCTTTCCCCTTTGAGCTAGGGTTTCACACACCTGGGGCTGGCCTTGAACTCTCCATATAACTGAGGATGGTCTTGATTTCTGACCCTCCTACCTCAGCCTCCAACGTGTTAGAATTTACCAGTGTATGCTACTCCACCCCATCCATAGGTCTCTTCTAAGGGCCAACTAAAAGCCTGGCTGTCCTGCCTTTCCTTTTCCTTGCTGGATTCCTAGTATTTCACCCTTAGACTATAACAGTACCCTGAATGGAGCTTCTTGCTCTGAAACTTTTCTTTCCAAATGATCTCTGATCACTATCATGCCAGTGCAAAAAAAAAAAAAAAAAAAAAAAAAAAAAAAAAAAAAAAAAAAAAAAGCCATGTTGCTCATCAATACACTGGGCTCAGTCATCTTTAGTTACTTACTCTTCTGGCAGTCTACCCAGCCACACTTCCAGTCCCAGCACAAATATACAAATCAATAAAGCAGCAGTCTTACAACCTGTAATCTCAGCATTTGGAAGGAGAAAGGATCAGGAGTTCAAGATCATCCTGAGCTACACAAAGAGGCCATCCTAGGCTACACACACTCTGGGGTGGGAGGGTTACATAAAAATTGCAAGAATAATCCGGGCAGTGGTGGCACATGCTTTTAATCCCAGCACTTGGGAGGCAGAGGTAGGTGGATTTACAAATTGAATTCCAGGACAGCCAGAGCTATACAGAGAAACCCTGTCTTGAACACACACACACACACACACACACACACACACACACACACACACACAAATTGCAAAACTAATGCAGACTTCCCACTGCCTCTTGGTTGCTTTCTTATGAGTGCCATCTTACATTACCATGGCACATTGCAATAATGTCAATACATTTTGACTAAGTTCACAATTCATATCATTTTCTTCTGTCCTCTCTGTCCCTGTTTCTCTCTCCCCCTCCATCTCCTCCTCCCCCCCTCCTTTCTTTGTGTCTGTGGATGGGTGCACACGTGACCAGAAGACGGTTTTCAGGAGTCACTTCTTTCCTCCCATTGCGCTGAGGCAGTTGACTCTCTGACATGATTTCTGGCCCTGGGCTGCTTACTGTGTTAATCTCCTTTCTCTGCTTCCAGATTCACCACAGGAGTCTCAGAATTCCAGACTTCAGCCTCTGCCCCTGTTTCGGGAGTTCTGGGAACCAAACTCAGGTCATCAGCGTCGTGGTCCAGCTAGCACTTTTGCCCATTGAGTCATCTCACTGACCCTGTAGAAGTTTCTTAACATTTTTACTCAGTGTTCTTTTTCTGCTCCAGGATCTCCTCCAGAACTCCACTTATATTTAATTTAATTGCTCCATCTCCGTTGGCTTGTCTCGGCTGTGATGATGTACTTTTTACCTTCAGGTTCTGCCCACGCTGTTCTCTCCTCTCTCATGATCACCCCTCTTCTCTCAATGTCTATCTAAAAAACCCTCATTTGACTTTAAAACCTCAGTCCATGTATCATCTGTTCTGGGTCCCCCGGCCTGGGTGAAAGCCCTCCTAACTCCCCATACCTGCCACCTGTACTGCACGTGTCTTCTCCCCAGACTGAAGTCCCCAGGGTGGTGGCTGGGTCCGACTCATGTCTGCACCTCTGGCACAGAGCTCGAAGCCTTGTCAAGAGTAAGGGTTCTGGGGACTGGGGAGATGGCTCAGTGGGCGAAACACTTGCTGTGCAAATGTGAGAACGTCAGTTCAGATCCCCATGTCCATGTGACAAGCTAAGCATGCTGGAGTGGAAATTCCTGGTTTCTTTAACAACTCAGTTGTGTCACGTGATATTTTTCTGGAAGCTGCCTTGTGAGAGCACATATGATGTTTTGTTGAAAACAGACACTTGAGAGGGTGAGTGATGGATACAAAGAATATAAATAGAACCCCACAAATAGTGAGAGGGCTCTCTTGCATTATTATGCCTTTCGATGCTTCACTTCTTCGCTGGTCTTCACTTCATAGAGAGAAATGTGCCAAAGAAATTCTCATGGTATTTCTGGCTGATTCTGGCCACTTCAGTGGAGCCTTGCTGTTTCTGCTGGATCTTTCTGCCACTACTGATTCATGTTTGGTGTTTCCTATCGAACTAGACTGCTGGTATCCTGATAATGGAGAGTGTAATTGAAAGAACTACTTGTAGCCAGGCAGTGTTGGCACATGCCTATAATCCCAGCACTTGGGAGGCAGAGGCAGGCAGATTTCTGAGTTTGAGGCCAGCCTGGTCTACAGAGTGAGTTCCAGGACAGCCAAGGCTACACAGAGAAACCCTGTCTCAAAAAACCAAAAAAAAAAAAAAACAAAACAAAACCAAAAACAAAAAACAAACAAACAAAACAACAACAACAACAACAAAAACCCTACTTCTAAACAGGCCCACAAAACCCTTTTTCTAATAACCTTCTTTTTCCCCTACCTCTGGTTGGTGGTTTAGAAGGGAGGTTGAAATGTTTATGAACCTTAAATATAGTAAATTGTGAAGACTTAAGAATATAGTATATACCTGTAATCCAGTGTATTTAGAGACAGGCAAGTCCCTGAGCTGGCCAGCCAGTCTGGCTGGATCAATTGAGACAGGCTATACTAACTTCATGACAGGCTTCAAATTGACAGTTCAGGAGACTAGGGCTAAATCTCTGTTTCCAAAGACTGGGCAAGTCCAGGTCTCAGAAGCTGCGCTGCCACCTGGCCTGAGGCAAGGACAGTGGGTCAGCAAGTTTCCAGACTTCCCCAGCATTGGTTCTGAATGTCCCCCAGAGATAAAGCCAACGATGTGGGGAGGGGTAGAGTTCACCTACCCCTCCCTGGAACTCCCCTAATGTGCTTTAAATCAGGCCCCTGAGCTCACTTGGGCAGATAGCTCCATCTTGGAATGGCTCCCAGCATGCTGGACTTCTGTAGAATAAAACATTCTTTGCTTTTACATATATTTGAGTCTAGGGTATCATTCTTTGGTCCATATCATGGACCCTTATACAATGAGAGCGAGTTCAGTGAGAAACTCTGTCTTAACGGAGAACCCAGGAGGAGGGCACCAGACATCAGCCTCTGTCTTCTACCTCCTTTGTTCCAGCTTCCTCTGCAGAAACTGTTTGTTTATTTGTTTGGTTGGTTGGTTTTTTTTTGAGACAGGGTTTCTCTGTGTAGCCCTGGCTGTCCTGGAACTCACTCTGTAGACCAGGCTGGCCTCGAACTCAGAAATCTGCCTGCCTCTGCCTCCCAAGTGCTGGGATTAAAGGCGTGCCACCACTGCTCAGCGGTCTATTTATTTTTAAGATGAAGTCTTGATGTGTTGCCCATGTTGGCCTTAAACTCCTGGGTTCAAGTAATCCCATCACCTTAACTTCCAAACCATGTACATAACTGGTGCTCACAGAGGCCAGAAGAGGGCATCAGATCCTCTGAAACTGTAGTTTCATGTGGGTGCTAGGAAGCAAACCCAGGTCCTCGAGAAGAGCACCAGGTGCTCTTAACCACTGAGCCATCTCCCCAGCCACCAAACTGACAGTTTTTAATAAGATTCTAAGCTTCCAGATTCTTTTGCTAGCCTTGGGAGGGAAGAGATAGGAAGGAAAGAGAGAACTCATGAACAGAGAAAGAGAAACCTGAGATGACTCTGAGAATGCCTTCTGCTCAGGCTGCAGTGAAAGAGAAAGATGGTTCTCATTGGATAGAGCTCTCCCTCAGTGTGTTGCTGTGTCAAGTGATTAAGCCCAAAGCCTGGCATGGAAATTAACCACCAGCAGAGGCTTAATTAGCCTTTGAGTTTTCTTCTAGCTGAAGTTTGTTCTGCAGTTTCTCGCCTGGTGCTCTCCTGCTCATCCCTCTGCATACTTCTTAGTACCTCCAACTCCTGAGGAATCTGAGGTTTGCTGGCTCCAAAGGAAAGAGCAGCAGATTGAGGGCAAACTGTAAGTTGAATGAACATGACTCATGTTTATACAGAGCTCTCCAGCTGCCAAAGCACTGTCACAACACCCATTTTACCCTCCCGGCAGTGCCCAGAAAAGAATATTATTGACAGCGCTATTTTACAGTTAAGTCTAGCTCTCAGGGATCCAAATAACTGGTCCAAGGTCACATGCTAGGAAGTGGCAGAGCCGGGAGATTGAACTTAAACGCACTTGATCCTCAAATCCCTAGCCTTTCTGCTGCCCCTCATGGTACCCTCATGGTGCTTACAGTGTTTCATTAAAGTGATAAGTAGGGACTGGGGAGGTGGCCCAATGTGTGAACTACTTGACTGTGCACCTTGGTAATTCATAGAGCAGATACAACAGAGAGTTAGGAAGGCTGTCAGGTCAGATCCTCTGGTTAGGGTCTTCACCTGCTGTGTGTGACCTTAGGCAAGGTATTTAACCTCAGCCTCAGCTGTACAATAAGTGTGAACAAGGAACCTCTCAGGAAGTTAAAGGAATTAGGACTTGCCTGCCTCACCCTATTGTAACTAGCTGCACTCAGCCTATGACTTCTGCCTGTGGGTATTGGAGAGAAATGGAGTCCTAGAGGGGGGAAGTGGGTAAGCTGAATTCTGAATGACAGGCAGGGGTTGGTTTAGGAGGGCTGGGGCTACAGCTGCTCCAGGCAACTGAAACAGAAACTTTTTAGAATAGGTTGTTGAGGCTGGGCATGGTTGCCTGAGCCTTTAATGCTAGTCAGTACTCAGAGGAGACAGATGCAGGAAGATCTTGTGAGTTCAAAGACAGCCTGGTCTACAGAGTGAGTTCCAGGTCAGCCAGGGCTACACAGAGAAACTGTCTCACAAAACAACAATAATAGAGGCTGGAGAGATGGCTCAGCGGTTAAGAGCACTGACTGTTCTTCGGAAGGTTCTGAGTTCAAATCCCAGCAACCACATGGTGGCTCACAATCATCCTTAACGAGATCAGACATCCTCTTCTGGTGTGTCTGAAGATAGCTACAGCGTACTTACATATAATAAATAAATAAATAAATAAATAAATCTTAAAAAAGAAACCAACAACAATAATAACAACAAAACAGGCTGTTGGGGACTTAGGTTGGCAAAAAAAAAAAAAAAAAAAAAAAAAAAGGAAGAAGAGATTGGAGAGAGGTGCCATGGCCCTTGCTTGGGCTCTCAAGTTAGAAAGCCAGGCATAAGTTAAGTAGCTTAAGATCTGGGAAGGCAGAATAACACAGGTCAAACTCTGAGTCCCGGCATTTGTAACATTGATGAGTGCTCTTGAATTCCCCTTTTTACTGCTCAACTTAAAGTCTCTTTGTGAGGGTGGTTGGCAACAATAATACCTGGAAACTACCCATCATAGTTCCTGACAGTGTGGACTCAATGCACGTTGGCAATTATTATTTGATTGTAATAATCACTATGTCTTGACTAGGGATACGTTCGAGTAGCATGTAATTCCTTGGAGCCAGAAGCAGCTCTAACATTTACCATTCAGTGTAATATGCCTATTTTAAAGATAGAGAATCCAAAACCCAGGGAAGAGAGTGTTGGTTGAAGTGCACCAAGCAGATGAACAATGGGATTAAATCAAGCCCAGTCTCCTGGATCCAGCCTGCACTGTGGATCCCTAGTCCTTCTCAGGCTGCCTCTGACAGGTTGCTCTCGACCTCTTTAGATGGTTGTCTCCCTTCCCCTGTAAATAAATTTCAAGGCTTTTGCTTCCTGGAGCTGAGTGTTGATCCTATTTTTAGACTTCTCTGGCACCTGTATGCAAATGATCCTCAGGGGATTTGTCTACTATGGTGACTCTGGCCAACTCCCCAAAGACAGCAGCGATGAGACCAGAGGGAAGGCACAGCTCTGAGTAGGCTGGAGATCTTAGACTCTTGATTTTTCTTTCTAGCTAAGTCCCAAAGGTCCTGGGGAGCTCATTTGAATCTCTCTTCTGCTGTGTATACAAAATTCCTTGTATCGCCATTTGGAAATGAGTTCTGTAGGGTTCCTGGGCCGGGCCTCAAGCTGTGGGGGTTGGCTTTGGAATATCATAGCAGAGGCTGTCAGTCATGGCACTGGCACTGGCTTAGGTTCCATGGGTGGGGGGGTGGGGGCCGGTGAACATTGCTTTCAGGAAGATGGGAGTGAGGTGAAAAGTTTGAGGCAGGGACAAGGGATGAGATGACAAGGGATGGGGAAGGGCTCAAATGCTTCCCCCCACAAGATGGTGTCCCCCTGGTCCTTGATCTAAGCAGCAGCTTTTCAGTTACAACCATATTAGCTAGTACACAATTACCAAATGTCCTCTAGGGGACAGCCCCCATGTTGGGTACCACCAGACTCCTCCTGTGTCCTGATCTTTTGACAATGTCCTAGTACCTTGGCCTGGTGTTCAAGTGCTCAGAGCTCCAGCTTCAGCACCACCTGCCAGTTCCTCCCCATCTTTAAGTCATATGCTTCAGAGAACATAAGATGCAAGCAATTGTAAGACACATCCCTATTTCATGGTGCTTAAATGTGGGAAAAATGAGCATTTAAAAATCCATAAAACTGTGTTTTATAACCCCATAAACACGGAACCGCCTGTGACTCCCTCCAGACATTGTGCTATTTCAAGCTTACCTATTCTTGTTGTGTTTCCTTTTTTAGCTGATAATGGTGGAAAAATTCAAACGTAATGCTCAGGTAGGGAGAATAAATAGTACATGACCATAATAATCCACCATCCAGCCATAACAATTAGTAGCTCATGGCTGTCCCTCCATGTTTTTCTCCAGGTTCTTTCTCTCTGGATGCCTACAAATAACAGTAGCAACTGCCAGTACTTGCTAGGGATTTTTTTTTCCTTACTTGTAAAAGTAATATATGCTCATTAAAAATTTTTTGAGGACTGGAGATGGGTAAATGCCCTTGCCATGCAAATGCGAAGACCCAAATTTGAATCCTTTGGACTCATGTGAAAACCAGATGTGTAGTATGACTGTTTGTAATTCCCGTGCTCTTACTGGAAGATAGGAACTAGAGACAAGAGAATCCCTGGAAACTCAAGAGCCAGCTATACCTGGAGTATACTGTGGAAAAACACCAAAGGGACCCTTTGCCAAACAAGGTGGAAGCTAAGGACTCACATCGGAGATTGTCTCCTGATCTCCAAGCACATGCTGCGGCATGCCTATGCCCACAGTTGCACACACATGCACACACGCATGTACACATTATATACAAATGAAATATTTTAAAATTATGGCTAACCATAAGAAATTATTGATACTTTATTGCATTTTTATTTATTTTATAAGGAAGAGACACATGCCATGGCACACCCATGGAGGCCTGGAGACAACCTGCAGGCGTTGATTCTCTCCCTCTCCCGGGTGGGTCCCTGGGATTGAATTCAGGCTGTTAGGCTTAGTGGCAAGCTCCCTTTCCTGCTAAACCATCTCACTGGCCTCTTATTAGTATTTTGATCGAGTTCTGTATCCTTCCTGTGGATTTTTAACATAATTGAGGTCATATGTACTTTTCTTTGATTTGATATTATAACATAAGCATAGCTAACATTAATAGAAAGTCCTAATGAATATTCATTTAATAATTTAGTTATGTTTTATGGGAAGGATGTACCATAGTCATTCATTAACTCATCGTTCAACACTATTTGTTGCTCTTCCCTCATGCCCTACACTCTGAACAAGTCAAGGAACAGAGCCAGCCTTCGGCCCTTGGATCATAGTGTTTGCTCATCCTTGATTATTTTCACTACTTTCCAAGTAGGAGCTGTTGTGAATCCTGTTCCATCCTGATTATGCATGTTGCATGAGCACCTCTGCATGCAAAACCTTTCCCATGTTTACTTCCTCCAGTCAGATTCTCAGTAAGGAAATTCCTATTTTACTTTACCTTTGTGGACAGCCAATATTATCTTATTTTTAGTTTAGCGTATTCAATAGAGTAAAACAGCCAAACATCCTCATCTCAAATTGCACTTATCTGATTGCTTATTGAACACTTGTCATCTCCTGATTAACTGTTTCCTTCCTGCAGTCGTCTGTGTGACGGGGATTGCTATTTTTATCACCTGTAATTTCTCGGCACCAGACCTGACTTCCTTCATTTCCTTGTACTCGCTATGACCTCAGGAGATATTAAGTATAATCTTGTTCCAGGTTTAACTTTTTCCTCCTGGGCCCCCTTTACTCCCCGAGTCTTCCTGTCTTGAAAGCGGAGTTGGGTGAGTCATGGAGAGGATGCAGCAGGTGGCAAATCAAGTGGATTCCTCAGAGAGACTTCTCAGAATGCTGTGAGTGATGCTGGTGTCAGTTTGGAGGCAAAGGAGTAGAGAGGAAATGCAGGTCTTGAAGCTAAATTTGTCCATGTAGAACTTCGGGAGTTATGTATGGGTGATGGTTTATTCAGTGCACATCTCCAGAATCTGTGCTTTGCGCCCAGATGTCTGTGAGTGCTCATCAGGACTTCTGTGATGAAGAAACTACAAATGAGGCAGATGATTATGAGCAGTCAATTAACCATGTACCTGTCAGAAGGGTTCAGACTCAGTGGAGATATGTAGCTGACAGTCAGAAATTTCCATTTGTAACTGGAAAGTGAGGGACTGGGAAAGGATAAGGGGTCAGTGTAGGACACAGAGCCAGCACTGGGGAGACAGAAGGGAACGATCTAGAAGAACTTCTAGATAGAAGATAGGACCCGAAACTTATCTGTCTATCACGGAAACAAAGCAGAGGGGTCTTATGAGAATGAGGGTGGATTTTTGAAACTAGATTCTGAAGGGCTTCCCAGAATGGATAGATACCCTCTAACCTGAACTTCAAAGCCTCCGTAGGATCTTACTTGTTCACAGAGACCAGGGAAGTGCTTTTTAATGCTCAGTCCTGGATTCCAGTGATCCTTTTCCTTTCCTCTGCCCTCAAGAATGAAACCATTACTACCCGTATGTCCTTAGAATCCAATGTCTTTGCCTGTAATTCAGTAGTGACAAGGGAATGTGGTGCTAGAAAGAACATTGGCTATGGAGTCTGTTCTAGATTGCTGTGATAAACACCATGACCAAACGCAACTTGAGGGGAAAAAACTTATTTGACTTACAGATTCAGTCAAACATTGAGGGAAACCAAGGCAGGAACCGAAGCAGGGCAGGGACCTGGAGGCAGGAACTGAAGCAGGGCAGGGACCTGGAGGCAGGAGCTGAAGCAGGGCAGGGACCTGGAGGCAGGAGCTGAAGCAGGGCAGGGACCTGGAGGCAGGAGCTGAAGCAGAGGTCATGGAAGAGTGCTGCTTACTGGCTTGCTCCCCATGACTTGTTTAGCTTGCTTTCCTATATAACCCAGAACTACCTGTCCAGGGGTGAAGCTGACTACAATGGGCTGGATGCTCACACATCAATTATCAGTTAAGAAAAGTCTGCCACAGGCTTGCCCACAGACCAGTCTGATGGAGACAATTCTTCAACTCAGGTTTCCTCTTCCAAGGTAAATTATGTTTGTGTCAAGTTGACAAAACCAACCAGCACAGAGTCAGAATATTTGAATTCAAGTACCAGCCAAAACAGAAAGTATTTCCATGGGGCTGAAACACTGGGTCAAGAATTAAGAGCACTGGCTGCTTTTCCTAAGGACCCAGGTTCAATTACCTACCCACATGGTAGCTGACAACCATCTCTAAGTCCAGTCCCAAGGAATCTGATGCCATCTTCCAGCCTATGAGGGCATGGAAGGCACATGGTGCACAGATAGATATTCAAACACTTAACCACATAAAATATAAATAAAGTATCAAAAAATACTTAGTAGCTATGAGGTCCTGAGAAAGTTACCAAATGTCTGTGTCTCGGTTTATCTGTATAATAAACAACCTGAGTGTGCTGATGATGGTTGGATTGGTATGGCCCCCATAGCCTCATGTGTTTGAATTCTTGGCCTATAAGGAGTGGCACTATTAGGAGGTGTAGCCTTGTTAGAGGAAGTGTGTCACTGTGGAGGTAGGCTTTGAGGGCTTATATATATGCTCAAGCTATGCCCAGTATGGAAGAGAGTTTCTTCCTGGCTGCCATCAGATCAAGATGTAGAACTGAGAGAGAGAAGCAGGAAGAAGGGATGGAGAGAGGAGACACAGGTACACAGTAGGGTGGGATACAGGGGTGGGAGCCACAGAGGTATGCTCTTCCTAGCTCTGTAAGGACCCAGTTCTTTCACTGCTTGGCCTGTCTCTTTCCTGCCTCTGTCAGCAACAGTAGAGAGACCAGAAGGAGGAGGTGGCATGCATGATGTCACACACTCTTTCAAATGAGTTCTAAATTAGTTCTCTTAATTCAGTACCTAGCCAGCCCCTGAAGTTCACTCACTAGCATACCTATTAAATGCTTAGTATGTGCCATGTGCTATAGGTTTTTTGTTTGTTTGTTTTGTTTTTGTTGTTGTTGTTGTTGTTGGGTTTTTTTGGTTTTTCAAGACAGGGTTTCTCTGTGTAGCCCTGGCTGTCCTGGAACTCACTCTGTAGACCAGGCTGGCCTCGAACTCAGAAATCTGCCTGCCTTTGCCTCCCGAGTGCTGGGATTAAAGATGTGTGCCACCACTGCCTGCTGCCATGTGGTTTAGCTATATTTGATTTGACCTCAAGGTATCCATGGCCTGAAACAGAAGACAGATGAGTAAACCAGCAACACTAGTAAATATAATTTATGCAATGATATGGTACCAAACTATAGGTGGGCAGGGAACAAAGTCTCTGTCTCTCTGTCTATCTATCTATCTGTCTCTTTCTCTCTCTTTGTGTGTGTGCTTATCTTTGTGTGTATGTATGTATGTATGTATGTGTGTGTATGCATGTGTGTAAAACTTGGTGAAAGATTCAGAGAAAACTTTTTTTTTCCAAGATAGAGTTTTCCTATGTAACCCTAGGTGTCCCAAAACTTGCTTTGTAAATGAGGTTGGCCTCAAACTCACAGAGATCCACCTGCCTCTGCTTCCTCAGTGCTGGGGTTAAAGGTGTGGGCCACCAACTCCTGGCATCAGAGAAAACTTTTGCAAAAGGTTGTATGTAGAAGGAAAGAAGCTTGGAGCTGGAGATACAGTTAAGTAGGAGAGCACTTGCCTAGCTTACATGAGGCCTTGGGTTCAAACCCCAGTACCCCATCACAAAAAAAGAAAAGAGAGAAAGAAAGAGGAAAGGAATGGATTAGGCAAAGATCATCAAAAGTCCAGGGGTATGAAGTGTACATGGTAATCACTGTTCGGTCAAGGAATGGGATGGAAGGAACTAGAGGGTGAAGTCTGAGCTGGATTGTAAAGGGCCTGTATCCTCAGTGAAGCTATAGGCTTTCGGAATCCAGGAAAGGTCTTAGACAGAGAAAGGCGATGAGAATTAAATTTTAGAATTCCATCTGGCACTCATGAGTACCATCCAGAATGTTGAGGGCACCTAATAAACCCCTCCTTCTAACAACATTTGTCAGAACACTCCAGCCTGATGTGCAGGGGCTAGGCTAGACAATGGAGATACAACGGTAAGCAAAACCAGACATCCTGTTCTTATGGCACTTGCAGCTTGGCAGGGAAGACAGACACTAATCACATAATTATACAAATAAATATGAAATTACAGCAGGGATGAGCGCTACAAATGAGATACGTATGGTCCCAAGATAGCATGTCCCTGGAGCATCTGATTGGCCAGGATGGTCAGGACAGCTCCTTTACTGAGCTGAGCAAGCTCTGAAGGAAAAGTGTGAACCTCACAGTACTGGGAAGGCTCCAATTGCATGGCCTTCTCTGGCCTCTCTTGCTTTAGAACCCAAATCCAATATAGGCTGATCTTCTATAGCGAAACAATACTGTAGACTTAGTAAGCACTGCTTAGCTGTCTTGTTACCAAACAATCTCCAGCAAAGAGTTGAAATTGAAAAGAAGAAAGTAAGCCCCTTTGATCCTTTGGAATATTTAAACATAGACGTCCTATTTATTCTCTTAGGGTCAAACTACACTCAATGGGCTACAAGTTCCTATCATGTTTCTGGTCATGCTATTCAAGGTCCTGCTTCAGGTGATTAGAAAGCCATTGATGTTGTCTTGTGAAGAGAGCACTGTTGTCTTAGAGGCACATGATCTGGTTTTATTTAAGCCCCTGTGATAGTGTCAATTGTCAACTGGACAGAATATAAAATCACCTAGGAGACAGGCCTCTGGCTGTGCCAGTAGGGGCTATCTTGATTGTGTTCATTGAAATGGGGAGACCCGCCCACTGTGGGTGGCTGCTTTCCCTGACTCTGATCCTATACTGTATAAATGGAGTAAGGGAGCTAAACAGAGAGAGTATGATATGACTGGCTGCTTCAGCCTCCTGCTGCCTTGACTGCTCTGCCATGGTGGAGCATCTCTTGAGCCGTGATTTAGAATGGGAGCCTGAACCTCTGACTGGTGATCTAGAATAAAGTCTTTCATAAAATTGCTTTTAACAGAGTGTTTTGCTGGGCAGTGGTGGCCCACACCTTTAATCCCAGCACTTGGGAGGCAGAAGCAGGTGGATTTCTGAGTTCAGGTCAGCCTGATCTACAGAGTGAGTTCCAGGATAGCCAGAGCTACACAGAGAAACCCTGTCTTGAAAAAACAAAACAAAACAAAACAAAACAAAACAAAAAAACAGAGTGTTTTATAACAACAGCAGGAAAGCAATCTGTTTTCACAATTGTCTGTCTTCTGCTGCCTTAGGCTTCAGCTGTCCCAGTAGAGCAGAGGTTCTCATCCTGAGACTCGAACAAACTTTTCACAGGGACAGCCTAAGACCATCAGAAAACACAAATATTTACATGACAGTTCACAACAGTAGCAAAATTACAGTTATGAAGTAACAACAAAGATAATTTTACGGCTGGTGGTCACAACAGTGGGAGGGAGGAACCGTACTAAAGGGTCGCGCAGACTTAGGAAGGCTGAGAACCACTGCTCTAGGGAATGGAGATGTTGACCGTTTCCTCACAGGGATTTAGCTGAGATCCTAGAGGAACATTCTATTAACTTGAAGAGTTAAACATTTGGAGAAACGCCACATGAGTGGAGCATTACATTTATTCTGTGTCTCCAGAGAACAGTTATGCACTCACTCTGTTTCAGTTCAGCAAAGGGAAGAGGTGATTTAGTGGTCAGGAATGTCCATCAGTAGAGTGTCTGGGGAAGTGGTGGGTCCAGCATTGGAAATACTCCATGTAAATGCGCCGGCACAGCTAATATATTTGAGTGACAGTGAAGAGTAAATAACTTTGAAGTTTCTTTGTAAACCTTCGAATCTAACAATCTGAGCATCTTGCTGAGTGGAAACACTGAGAGGGCACATGTGGCATAAGGAAATGTGAGCAGAAACATGGAGCACAGATGAGTGTGGCTTGTGATGGTGACGTAAGCAATCAGCAGGATATGAAGACTGTGTCGGAGCAAATGCTGGACACACGATTTCACTTAAGCTTCGTAGGTGGTTTCTGACCTTGAGCCCAGGAAGATAGATGTGTGGGCCACTGGAAAGCCTCAATACCCAGAGTGAGGTCTCATGAAAGCAGCTGACATATGTAGGTGTGTCCTTGACATTGTCCATGTGTCGTCTGTCTTTGCACGCTGACAGGGGTGCTAGGGGCCAGAGCAGCAGCTTGCTCACTCTGGTGCCTGCTCTCAGGCATAAGGCTTTGCTCACAGAATGATGTCCCACAGAAAGCTCACAGAATGAGCCGGGCAGTGGTGGCGCATGCCTTTGATCCCAGCACTTGGGAGGCAGAGGCAGGCAGAGTTTTGAGTTCGAGGCCAGTCTGGTTTACAGAGTGAGTTCCAGGACAGCCAGGGCTACACAGAGAAACCCTGTCTTGAGAAACCAAAAAAAAAAAAAAAAAAAAATCTCACAGAATGTCCGTTGCCTCAAAGTGGCTTGATTGTTCTTAATGACATGGCCTCCTTCCTGGAGTAGCCAGTGAGTCATCCATCTTTCTTTCTGCTCCTTCCTGTCTCATTTTTGGTTCTATTTCTGACTCTCATCGCTGGAAACGAAGTCAGTGTTTGTCAGTGTGATTTTTTTTTTTTTTTTTTTTTTTTAAATAAGAGATGGGGATTTAAGAGCGTTTCTCTGTGAGACTTTCCGTTTAGCACTGAACAGTGAGAGCTGGCTGCTGGCTGCTTGTTCCCCCAACCTTGTGTGTCTTTACACGAAGTCACAGTGACATGACCAGTATTGAGTAGCGGCTGCCATAAGCTTTTCTGAGCAGCCTGCACATGTTCTGTGCCCTGCCGGGTTCTGTATACATTGTCTCTAATCCCCCCTCAGTCTCCTGAAGTTTGTCCCATTACCATCACTTTCCAGTTGAGGAAACTGACTTTTAGATTATTCATTATTTATTATATTATTTTGTATGTATGAATGTACAAAATACCCATGTATTTACGTATGCCGTGTGCGTGGTGCCTGAGGAGGTCAGCAGAAGGCATTGGATTTCCTAGAACTGGACTTACAGATGGCTGGGAACCACCCTGTAGGTGCTGGGAACTGACCCTAGGTCCTCTGGAAGAGAAACAAGTGCTCTCGAACGGCTCCATTTCTCTCTCCAGCTTAAACAGACGAAGAAAGTAAAGGCTAGTTATTTATAGAAATGATTTAAAAGTTAAATAACAATGACAAATACTCATCTACTCAGTTGCCTATTATGGGCCAGACATTTTATTTAATTACCAGAGCCCTATTCCATATGTGAGGAACTAAGTCTCCAAGAAATTGTTTTGGTTTTGGTTTTTCGAGACAGGATTTCTCTGTATAGCTCTGGCTATCCTGGAACTCACTCTGTAGACCAGGCTGGCCTTGAACTCAGAAATCCGCCTGCCTCTGCCTCCCAAGTGCTGGGATTAAAGGCGTGCGCCACCACCGCCCGGCTAAAAAAAGAATTATTTATTTTTATTTTATGTCTATGTATGCTTGTGAACTACATGTGTGCCTCAGAGGCCAGTGGGGGTGGGATTGGATGCCTGGGCACCAGAGTTATGGACAGTCTTAAACTGGGAACTGAACCAGGGTCCTCTGCAATAGAAGCAAGTACTCTCCACTGCTGTGTGGTGTCTCCAGCCCAACCCCCGTGCTTTTTGTTTAAAGAGCAGAAATTGGGAACTCTCCCGTATCATAGCCCTGTTTTAGGCACTGGGGATACAGAGATGAGGCTGACTCCACGTCTAAGCTCCTCTGTGACCGCACAATAGGATTTCCAATTACTTGACCATCAACTGGATCCTAAGAGTTAGGGCATAGGACTGGGTAGAGACATGACACTAAACACCTTTACAGATATAATTTAGGGGCAGTGCAGGAACCCAGAGCTTGTTGGATCCTTGGATCAGGCAGAATGGTTTTATTCTGATCCTCTGAGACTGAACTCAGGGACTGACCTTGAGACCACCGGGAGCCTTCGAGCATTGACTCAAAACAGGAAGCAGAGGCAAAAGCATGGGAGAAGCTGATCAAATATTGAAACAGTGTTTGTTAGGCATGAATATACAGGGGAGGGTAGGGAGGAAGGGAGGGGAGGGGAGGAAAAAGGGGAGGAGAAGAAGAGAGGGAGGGATGGAGGGAGGGAGGAAGACAGAGACACACAGAGAGAAACAAGCTTTATGTAGATATGGCATATAGCAATTGTCCTCTCACTAGTACCCAGGTTTCCAGGGTTAGATGTATACACACTCATTCATTGTCCATGCTCCCACTCAGGCATTCATGAGCTTGAGGAGTGTGTGCTTGTTAGACTGGAATGAGGAAGAAGATGCTCAGAGACTGCTCAGCAAACAGGAAAGCGATTCGTTGATTGAGAAGATTCACATGCTAACTTCAGGCTTTGTTTTATTAACCCGGGCTGTGTAAGTCTGGGCCAGAGATGAGTGCTAAGAGCACGGAGAAACTAAGTCTTGGTGGGACAGTTGTTATCCTTCCTCCCCCTCCTCTTCCTCTTGTTCCTTCTCCTCCTCCTCCCCCTCCTCCTCTTCCTTTTCCTCTTCTTCCTGCTCCACTCCCTCCTTCCTTTAAGACAGGATCTTGTGATGTAGTCAAGACTGGTCTTGAACTCATTATGTGTGTAGTGCAGGCTGGACTTGGACTCCTAATCCTCCTGCCTCAGCCTCCACGTGTTGAGACTACAGGCATGCCTGTATCCTTCATTTTTCATATCTTTGCATCTGATTTGTTACTATACTTTGTAATTTCATTTTTTTTTATTTTTTTAGATTTTTAAATTTTATTTTATTTTTTATGTGTATGGGCATTTTGCCTGCATGTATGTCTGTGTGTTCTAAGTGTGTGTTGAAGCCAGAAGATGGCATCTAATTACCCGGAACTGGAATTATAGATGGTTGGGTGCTGTCATGTGGGTGCTGGGAATTGAACTTGGGTCCTCTAAGAGTAGCCAGTACTCTTAACTGCTGATCCAACTCTCTACCACCTAGTCATTTCATTTTAAAATAGCTTTATCAGATCTTATCTGGACCACTACAAAAATCTTCTAGCCAATCCTAGTGCCACACCATTGATCTAATTATGTCTCCTGCCTCAAATCATTGATCCACAAGACAAAGCCCTGACCCTGTAATACAACATACAGACTTCTTTCGCGCTTTATTACCTACTCATTTCCCATTCCCACCATTCTTTAAATCCCTGAGTACTCACGGGCAAAAACTCTTCCATGGCTGGTGAGATGACTATGTGGGTAAAAGCTCTTGTTCTGCAGGCCTGACCACCTCTGTTCCATCTCCAGAACCTGCAGTGGGAAGGAGACAACCAACTCAAACAAAATTGTCCTCTGAACCCCACACATATGCTGTGGATGCAAATGCCCCCCCCCCCATAACATACAGCAGGTAGGTAGATAGGTAGGTAGATAGATAGATAAAATGTAGATTAAAACCCTCTTCTATTGCTCATGACACCTTCACTTCTCAACTGGGAAAGCCTCCAGAGAAAAGGTCCCAGTACCCTCCCCACACACATCTTTAGGTGCGGCTCTTGGGCTCGATGCAGATTCCACTTGTGGGAACCATGCTGTTTATACATTTCTTGTTCTTCTGAGTATCTGATAGGATTGTCTTTCTTTGCCCTTTGAAAGTTGTGTCTGAATAGCTGATATGCTTCACCTAGTGAAATGGGGAAACTAGAAACTCAAAGAACCCCCACTAAAGGGCTATGATTCTGCGCCATCTTCCTATCTGCTCTGTCGGTCTTTATCCTGGACAAAGGAAGATGCAAGGGAAAGCACCAGCCATGAAAGGTACATGCTGATGGGTGGGAAAACCGAGCAACGCTGTGTCGGAGCTGCTAAGGTTTGGGGTTCCCTTGTTATTGAGCCCAGCCTACCCAGATAAAACGATCTCTGCTTTCTGACAGCTCCTGTAACTTCTCCAACACTGTTTCTCCCTCAGCTGAACTCAGGTCACCTTTTCTCTGTGCCGCTTCTGTAGATCTGGTCTCCTGTTGTTAATTGCTAGTTCAGTGATAAGTCAGCCTTCTCTAGGAAGCTCTACCGAGGCTTCCGGGAAGCAGGGATGGTGTTTATTCCATTTTTTTTTTTTTTTTTTTACATTGCACACAGTATGGTTCATGGCTATGGGAATATATATTATATAGGTGCAAAGTCACATAAACGAGACTTGGATCCTAGTTCTAACGCTTATTACACAATCTCTCTAAAGCATGGTTTTCTCCTCTGTCATTCTAGAGTACCAACCTATATTCCGCAAGGTCTTGGGTGTCTAGTTACTTGGTGCAATAGCGCCATTTCAGAACTCAGACCGCCCTTATTGTTCATGTTCATCATCGTCATAGATGGCATTTAGTAAATGCTTTTAGATAAAGCAATCTTTTATTGATGGAGGTGAGGTGGCATGTGCCCTAGACTTAGAAGTCCTGGACTCAAGGCTATTCTTTGACCACTTTGTTCCTAGAAATAATGACTATGAAACTTCTTTAAAACATATATATATTACATACACACACACACACACACACACACACATATGTGTATATATATATATATACATACATACATACATACATATACTGTGTCTTTATACACATCAGAAGAGGATCATATTCCATTACAGATAGTTGTAAGGTACCATGTGAGTGCTGGGATTTGAACTCAGGACATCTGGAAGAGCAATCAGTGCTCTTAACTGCTGAGCCATCTCTCCTGCCCCTCTGAGACTTCTCATATATGAATAAATGCCTAGGCCAAAAGCTAGGGCTCTGTTCCCAACTACTCATATCTCAATAATCCCATTACTCTATTCTAAGTTCTACTATGTGGCTTGTTACCTGGTCCTTGGTTTTATGGACCATCTTCTTCTGTGTCTGGGGCTAAATCCTCTTCCAGAGCCTGCCTCTTTCTTCTCAGAATCCCCCCCTCTCTCTGACAGGTGTTCCACCTTCTATTTCCTCTTAAACCAATAGTCCAACAGCATTTTATTAACAGACGATATTTCCGTATATTGCACAAGAGATTCTCTCTACAAAATTGTATCGTTATTTATTGTTATATTACATTATTATTATATTACATTCCTTGTGCACTATGTACACTTAGGCACACCACAGTGGGAGTGTACAGGCTAGAGGACAATGTCTTAGTTCTTTTCTTCTGACATGTGGGTTCTTGGGATCTAATGCTGGTTGTCAGGTTTGGCAGTAGGCACCTTTACTTGCTAAGTCATCTCACCTGACCTGGAAATTTTTATTGAAAATAAAAAAAGAAATTTTGTTTGGCTATAATGAAAACTGAAACTATGAAATTTGTAGTAAATGAGTAAAACTGGAAAATAGTATATTAAAAAAGGTAACTCAAAGCTGGGCAGTGGTGGCACACTCCTTTAATCCCAGCACTTGGGAGGCAGAGGCAGGCAGATTTCTGAGTTCGAGGCCAGCCTGGTCTACAGAGTGAGTTCCAGGACAGGCAGGGCTACACAAAGAAAGCATGTCTTGAAAAACAAACAAACAAATAAACAAACAAACAAAAAACAAAAAAAAGGTAACTCAAGGCCAGAAAGAAAAATAATGTATATATTCTCTTATATATATGGATCCTACCTGCTAATTGTTACGTATGTGAATTTAAGTGGGGATGTATAATAAGGCCTAGAAACTACACTGAGACTCATGAGAAGGGGAAAAGAGATTCCTGGGATGAGGGTAGAACATGTGTGAAAAAATAATAGAAGTGGGAAGCTCTGGGCAGAGCACGGTGCTAAGTGCAGAGCCGGGGACAGAGGTTCAGAAGAGGAGAGGATCAACCTAAACTAAGGACGGGTGAGGATGCCAGAAGGAAAACTGATAATGGATAAGCTAATAAAGAATTAAATCAAGGGGCTGGAGAGATGCTCAGCAATTAAGAGCACTGGATGCTTTTCCAGAGGACCTGGGTCTGATTCCCAGCACCTACATGGCAGCTCACAACTGTCTGTAATTCCAGTCCCAGAGGATCCGGTTTCTGGCCTCAGGTACCCTTTTCTGACCTCCACAGGCACCAGGCATACACAGGGTGCATAGATATACATGCAGGCAAGACATCCATATACATAAAATAAAACAAAATTAAAAAAATCTATAAAAATTTAATTAAAAATTTTAAAGGGTTTAAACACAAGTATGCTACAAAATGAATAGATTCTCAGAAACTACAAGTTTATTAAATGAAAATCCTGTAGCAGAGCCAGGGGATCCCTTCCCTATGGGTAGTTGGTCAGGAAGACCTTTATGTGCCCCCAAAACAATCCAGGCATTTGCCACGGCCATTGGCCACTCATAAGAACGAGACCCTGTTACTCACTTCATGCTTCACTCACAAGACTTAAAAATCAAGCTGGAACCAAGAGGGAAGTTTCTTTCCTGACAGCTGGCTCTCACGTCAGAGTGTCAGGCTTCTGGGTGAGAATTACCATCAAGTGCGGCACGGCATCACCCACCAGCTAGGAAAGAAGTGTTCCCTGGTGCAGTGGTGGCAAGCCTATCACAGGGGTAACCTTTTTGGTCAGATCTGAGCCTCACTTCACAGGAGGGAGTCCATATTTGACTCTGCAAGCCTGGTTAAAAGCTTGTAGCCAGTGATGTGCTAGGCCGTAGCGTTATTTTGCTAAATGGATAAGCCATGTCTACCATATTGCTGCCCGATTGTTTATGTTCACACCCATAGACTAGTGCCACCATCAGCTTTGGTCAGAGAAGCTTCTTTCTGCAATGAGTAGTGGTAACTGCAAAGACTTGTAACTGGCAAATGGGCTGAGAATAAGGAACTGCTGAACGGGGCCTCTGTAGGGAGGAAGGAGCAGACCGAGGCAGGATGCTGTCTTTGGACTATGACATTGTTTTTAATTAGTTAATGAGCTTTAATAAAGAATTAATTAATGTGTAAGCACAAGTATGCTCTCTTCTCTCTCACTCATGCATGGCACATGTGTGGAGGTCAGGGATCAACTTGCATGCGTCAATTCTTTCTTTCCACCATGTGGGTCCTGATTACTTGAGCTCTGGTCATCAGCATCAGTGATGGGTAGCCCTAGCTACTGAGCCATGTCATCAGTCCTGCTACTGCACTTTTGATCTCACATGAGCTGAGATTAACTGTGGAGGACTTGTGAAGGATTGAGTCTGTCAACATCTCAAACGAGGAAGAAGAGCCCTCGAGCTTTACTTGACCAGGATCTATGGACAGATAATGCTCTCTCTCTCTCTCTCTCTCTCTCTCTCTCTCTCTCTCTCTCTCTCTCTCTCTCTCTCTCTCTGCTGTGCATGTGTGTGTGTGTGTGTGTGTGTGTGTGCATGTGTGTGTGTGTGCGCGCTCTCTCTCTCTCTCTCTGTCTCATGT
>JADRCD010206317.1:0-10245 GCA_019843815.1 Montemys delectorum
GAGAGCCTTTTGTGGTGCTGACATCGGCCTAGGACAAGAAAATGGTCTCCTCGCAGGAATCTGACATTGGCCATGACAAGGAAGTAAGTTTGGACAAGAATCTTAACTTTAGGCTATGATAGGGAAGTAAGTTTAGGCAGGGGTTTTAATCTTAGGGTGGACAAAAGAAGTAGGCTTCAGGCAAGATTTTGGGCTTGGACAAGAAATTGGGCTCAAACATTTTGGTCCTTCTGACGAGTCCTTTTAGACAACTGTCACGGGAGTGATCTCAGGACTCTGCTAGTTCCTTGCTAGTTCCTTATTGTGCTGCTCGCCCTTAATACCTGTGTGTAATTAAAATGGTTTAAAAAGTGGATTGGAAAAATAAAATTTGCCTTCAGTCTCAGAATCGACTGGGCCACACTGCAGCATTGTCCAACTGTCTCTTTCTTTTCAGTTCTCGCTCCTGAGCCGGAGAACCCGTTGACTGATTGAGCGGGCTTCGTCAGTCTGTGTACAACTTGCAAGCCACAGAGGCCAGAAGAGGGAATTAGATCCCCTGGAACTGTAGTTATAGGTGTTTGTGAGCCACCGTGTGGGTGCTGGGAATGAAACAAGGGTCTTCTGGAAGTGCAGCAAGTGCTCTTAACTGCTGAACCATCTCTCTAGCCCCTGAATTGAGTGTTACCCCTAACGATTCGTTTTTACCCGTGGCTCTTTAATACATGTCTATATTTTTAAAGCACATGGTTAACAGCAGATAGAGAATCAAACAAGGTCTCCCTGAAATGCCAGTATATAAACCAGATTCGAAGGCAACTACTACAACAGGCACTAGGAGCCAGAGCTCTGCCCAGAAAACTCTGACCTTCATCTGACCTTGCAAGACGTATCTCCCTTGGGACCACTAGGGAAGCAGGTGACTCTCAGCCACCCAGCTCAAAACCCACGGACACACACTGGGTCTCATTCTACATCTTCACCGAGAGGCAGGTCGATCAGCACTAGTGTTTTATAGGCAATAACAGGTTTAGAGACGCTATGCCTCACAGGTGGGAGCCAGTGGTTCTAGGACTTGAATCCAGCCCAATGCTAAATATTCGGCTTGATAATCTCTTAACGTTACCTATGTATTTCACTTTACTCACTTCCCCATCCTTTCCAAGAGGCACGGTCGAATGTTAGAGAACAACTCATGAAGGAGAAAGGAAGGCTGGGATACACCATCCCCCCACCCCCACCCCCCCAGACAGAATCTTCCACAGGTGCTAAATGAGTCATTTCTCATTCTAGAAAGGACGTGCTAACCACGGGTCTGATGAGTTAGGTCAGAATGAGATCTGCTCGCAGCCTCTGCTCACCTTTGGTGATCAGAATTTCAATTTCTTAATAATTTCTCTCACTGCCTGACTGTGTCTAAATATTTAGGCAGATCCTGTGCGAGTCGTCTTGTCTGTTTGATGTGCCACGTATATTTATGTATTCCGATTGTCAGTCAGTAAGCAAACCATGCCATAGGAAGCAGATGTGATCCGACAGTTGCCAAATGTGGCTCTCACTTTCTCCCGGCATTCCTTGTACCTTTCAAAAAGCAGGACTGGATTCTGCCTTAGGAGTGTAGGGGCCTGGAGAACTTCATTCCCCGAAAGTCACCCCACACTCCTGTCCAGTAAAATACCCACACCTCCAACTCTCCCCCTGAAGCCTTGATTTCACGTTCTTAGCCCATGTCCAAGTCCAAGAACTTCATTTCATCTGACATATAAACCATGGTCAGAAGCAATGGAATTTACACATTCCGAGTTATATTAACTCCTGTCTAAAACAGTGCTTTCGGAATGTTCTATTATGGTGTCTGCTGCTATCTCTTAACTTCTAAAAGATAGAGGAAACCGGGTTTTTTTGAATTCTTCTCCTTTGCCTCCTACTTTAACTCCACCAAATCATTCTTGAGAGCTTGTGTGGGGGCTCTAGCAGGAGCTACAGCTACTTTTAGGCCCTTGACTGAAGACTAGGCCTCCTCTCTTCTGGGAAGGTTGCAGCTTTGAAAGGGATACAGTTGGAGTGGTGAGGGAGGAAGAGGAAGCCAATCAGAACAGCTGAATCAGCCCTGATGGTCCGTGGGGCAACAGATATTGAAGCCAGCTCACCCTCACGTCCACTACCAAGTCCTTCTGGTTAAATGGTTTTGTTATCTTTTCTCCGTCTTCCCCTTTGTGCTCCAATCCCTGTGGTCCTAGTTCACTCATTCCCTCCCTCCCTATTCTCTGTCAGCCACTGCAGCAGAGTTGGTGGGTATTTCAGCAGTTGGACTAACTGGTCGCTTTCTCTCCTGGTTCTCTTTAAGGCCTCTACAACTTAACTTTCGTAAGGCTAAGTTCATACGAAGGCCCTGCTCAGTCTGCCTCTAATCCATCTCATCAGTCTCTCCTCAGTCATACAGTGTTCCATCTCCCTACCTCTTCTATCCACTCAGAAAAGCATCTTCTAGCTTTCCCGGCTCTGCTCTTCCTTTGGCTGTTGTACCAAGATAATGTCGTTGCTCACGGGCTATACTGGGGTGACTGCAGATGACAGCAGTCATTTGAGACTTCACCTGGCTTTCTGGTCTCCAATTGATCTTCATGTGTTTTTCCTACTATAATAATATATTTGTTATTGTAACTTTATATCTCTCTAAAGTGATTGCTGTTCTCCTCATCCATCCCTCTTCTTATTTACTCATTACTTAAAAACTTGCATTTCTATATATGGAACTTTGTGTGTGTGTGTGTGTGTGTGTGTGTGTGTGTGTGTGTGTGTGTGTTATATGCTCATCTGTGTTGCCAGAGGAGCCAGAGGAGGATGACCTGCTGACACTCTGTACTTCAATCTGAGGCAGAGTCTCGCCCTCTGGAGCTGAGGGTGGTGGCCAGCAGGCCCCAGTGATCATCCTCCTGTCTCTGTCCCTCACAACACCGGGTACAGGTGCACATGGCCTGGCTCGAATTTTTATGTAGGTGCTTAAAGTCCAAACACTGGTCTTTATGCTTTCTGTGCAAGCATTTGCACCCAGGACTCCCCTTCCTCAGCAATTAACTAGAGACTTCTTCATAGTTTACTTTATGATAGTTTGTTCAAGCCAGACATCGTGGCACACTGCCTTTAATCCCAGCACTCGGGAGGCAGAGGGAGGGGGAAATCGTTGTGAGTGTGCGGCCAGCCTGGTCTCCATGGTGTGATCCAGGGAGACCTTGACAAACAAAAGGAAGTTTATTCAAATTTCCTATCCTTTCAAGCCTTCTGAATTTTGCCTGAGGAGTACCGCCTCCATTTCATCTAGGCTATTAAGCCTGTTAGGATAATTCTTCATTGCCCGTGAAATCTATGGTGAGTCTTTAGTTATTTCCCTCTTTATTCTATGCTGTTTTTTCTTGGAAACTTCTGATCACCACCCCCTCACCCCGGATTTATAATTATCAGAAAGTTGCACACACACACAACAAGAGGTTTTCTTGTACTTTGAATTTCACTTTCTACGTTGACGATTTAACCCACGACTTGTGCACAGGCTGTTTCCGGGGAGCATGGTTGTCTTTCTGAGCACTCCGCAGCCTGTTTGCTGAAGCCTCATGCTTAATGCGGTATCTGGGACATCAGACATCCTTTAGACTTTACTCTTCGGGAAAATGCCCCACTGGCTTCGTCTCAGTAGCACAGCTGAGAAATCTGATGTTCCATTCACAGTACTCAGGAAGGTACTATTTTCCTGTGTGATTTTAGAATTGTCTTTTGAGATGTGAGAATATTGTCTTATATTTTACATCCTAAATTACTTCTTCCTTCCTTCCTTTTCTTTTCTTTTCTTTTCTTTTCTTTTTTCTTTCTCTCTGGTTTGGGACCCCGGTCCAAGGACTGAGGTGCATATTTTACATAACAAAGCAGACCCAGCCTCCAGGTTCTCCCAGCATCCCTCAGTCCCTACCTGGCACACCCTGCCCCAACCCTGAACTTTCCAGCCCAGGGGCTGGGCTGCCCTTACCCAGAGGCTCCTCCCTATATAATCTAGATATGTTGTGCCCCACCCTCTTTTTTTCTCTTCACCTTCTCTTCTTCTTCTTCCCCCACCCCTTCCCTTGCCCCAAGGATTGAGGCCCAGGGAACTCGCCTGAGAGCAGCTTCCCAAAGAACCCACCTTTAATATAATCTAATCTGATTTGGATTGGCTCCTTTCACCAGCAGCAAATCACCCACGGGTGAATCACCTATGCCTCTCATCCTTGTGCTACTTTAGCCTTGCATTGGCCTTTCCTTCTAAAATATTTTCTATTTCAGTGAAACACATTGCTGTTTGGGGAACTTTGAGTTATTATTTATCTATACGTTATCCCCCATCTCTACTGCGATACGTTTCATGCCTTTATCTAAGATCTAAAAGAACAACAGTTGTTCTTTTTGTTTGCTGGCTGTGTATCTGAGCTATCTTCAAAGAGGCACACTCAACTGGCTGTTTCAGCTTGAGGGAGTCCTGAGCTGATCTGCACAGCTGGGATTAATTCTCTTCTTGTGAGCTCTTCCATGGTTCACATGGTCAGAGCAGTGCTTAGCATGAGTGCTTGCAAAGAACATGCTAGCTTCGTATAGACAGGTGTCAAAATTATTGATTGGGTAAGGTAGATCACATGATCACATCTCATTATCCGAAAGGCACATATGCCTTTATTTTTTTCCTTTTTTAAGAACCTTAGTGTGGGGGCTGGTGGGATGGCTCAGCGGGTAAGAACACTGACTGCTCTTCCGAAGGTCCTGAGTTCGGATCCTAGCAACCACATGGTGGCTCACAACCACCCATAAAGAGATCTGACACCCTCTTCTGGTACGTCTGAAGACAGCTGCAGTGAATTGGGCCAGAGCCAGCCGCGCTGGAGGGCGCAGGCCCGGAGAGAGCTCGGCAGATCGAGCTGGACCGACAGAGATCATGAGTTCAATTCCCAGCAGCCACACACATGCTGGCTCACGGCCATCTGTACAGCTACAGTGTACTCATACACATAAGATAAATAAAATAAATCTTTAAAAAAAAAAAAGAACCTTAGTGTGTATAACAATAATCAAAGAAAAAGAAGTCCATTAATTTGAGAGTGAGGGTCATGGACGAATTGGAACAAAGGGAAAGGAAGAAGTGATATAATTAAGTTTAAAAACATAAAAATGAGGAGAAAAGAGAAAGGAAAAGTACCTTTCTTAATTCAGTTTATGTGTATGGGTATTTTGCCTGTACATATGTCTGCACACCACGCACATATCTGGTACCTAAGAAAGCCACAAAAGGGCATCCAATTCCCTGAAACCAGAGTTACAGATGGTTGTTAGCAACCTATGTGGGTGCTAGGAATTGAACCTGGGAGCTCTGGAAGTTTGTAATGGCTGAGCCACTCTTCAGGCCCAGACACATACACTTAACACATTTGTTGTACACAATATGGTTGTTGTTCTCCCAGGCATCAGAACCAGGTGAACGACGGAGTTGGCAGCCAGTGCGAGGGGGCAGACTGTGGCGGTTGGTCTTGTGTACTATTTGCTCAGATGCTGAGTTCTGTGCCAAGATATCTGTTTACAGTACAGACGGTGGCAGGGGTAGGTCAAGCATCTCCGGTTTCAGTGTTATATAAACACTTTTCCACGTTCTCCGTTCTCCGGTTGGTTAATAAAGAGCTGATCAGCCTGTTAGCGTTCTGTATAAACTCCACCCCCACAGATACCTGGCAGCAGATAGGTATGCTCCTCCCCATGGTTACCTGGTAACTGCCAAGTAGGCCTGGCCCTATAAAAGGAGCTGCTTGCCTCCACCACTCTCTCTTACTCCCGCTTCTCTTCCTTGCCTCTTGCCCCTTTGTTCCCCCTCTCTCCCCATTCCCTTCCCCCTCCCTCCTCATGGTCATGGTTGGCCCCTACTTCTCTACTCTCTCTTTTTTTTTTTGGGGGGGGGGGGGGTTCGAAACAGGGTTTTTCTGTGTAGCCCTGGCTGTCCTGGTACTCACTCTGTAGACCAGGCTGGCCTCGAACTCAGAAATCCACCTGCCTCTGCCTTCCAAGTGCTGGGATTAAAGGCCTGCGCCACTACCGCCTGGCTCTACTCTTTCTTTCTCTCGGCCTTTCTCTGCTTCTGCTACCCTCTTAACTCCCCTCCCCATGCCCTAAATAAACTCTATTCTATACTATACCAGTGTGTGTCTGGTCCCTCAGGGGGAAGGGATGCCTCGGCATGGGCCCACCAAGGCACCCCGTTCCCCCACACCTCGCCAGAACATATTCTTATAGCTCTTTCTCTTTTTATAATCACACACAGCCTATGACTGGGCAGAAGAGGACAACAGAGGTGGATCCCAGGGAGAGGGTCCCAGGTGGGAGATGAGAGAGAGAGAGAGAGAGAAGAAAGTTGTGGAGACCCTGACAAATTCACCCTGAAGACACACATTGTGATAGTTTGCATATGCTTGGCTCAGGGAGTGGCACTATTTGGAGAAGTGGCCTTGATGGAGTAGGTGTGGCCTTGTTGGAGGAAGTATGGCTGTTGTGTTTTATAAAAAAGAAGCAGAAGCGAGGGATATATTTGGTGGAGGTTCGGTGACAGTGTAGTATAGAGTTTATTCAGGGCAAAAGACAGAGAGAGAGGGGGGGGGCAGAATAGAGGAGTAGAGGTTGACCATGAACACGGGGGGTGGGGGGAGGGGAATGAGGAGAGAAGGGACAAAGGGAAGAGAGGAAGGGAGTGAGAAGAGCAAAAGAGAGAGGAGGGAGCAAGCAACCCCTTTTATAGAGAGGCACACCTGGCTACTGCTAGGTAACTGTGGGCAGAGCCTAGAAGGGATGCCAGCAGTGTCACTGTGGGTGTGGCTTTAAGACCTTCATCTTAACTGCCTGGAAGCCAGTCTTCTAGCTGTCTTCAGAACAAGAGGTGGGACTTCCAGTTCTTCCAACCCCACGTCTGCCAGAACGCTGCCTTACTCCCACCTCAACGATAACGGACTGAACCTCTGGACCTGTAAGCCAGCCGCAATTAAATGTTGTCCTCATAAGCGTTACCTTGGTCATGGTGTCCGTGCACAGCAGTAAAACCCTAACTAAGACACACATGGAGCAGAGCAAGACTCAGATGGCAAGTTATCCCGGCATTTATCTGGGTATTAACAGCTTGGTTGGGTTAGGATAGCTCAAAACCTGGCCAGCATAGTGCCAGCAGCCTGTTCATAAAAAATACCAGGTCTCTGTCTTTTATTTGGGAACTATATGGGCTAAAGTGGGCATAGAATACCCTGCAGATATTTGGAAGCAAAAGTGGCCATAGCAACCCCCACCCCAACCCCAAATACTACAAGACTGTCTTGCGACAGGCAGGAGGCATGGGGCTCCAGAGTTACAGCCCACCACATCTTGTGTACCATCCTCCTTCCTTCCTAAGGCTTCTGTAACATGGATGGTAAATTCACTCCTGATTTCCTTCGTTTTGTTTCTTCCTGATGCCTTTGGAGACAGCCTCATCATTTGTTTACAAATTCAAAGTTGCACCTATTCTGTAATTTCCTCAATTATGTTCTTTAAGTAAACTGTTATTTTTACTTGGTCTTTTAAATTTTTATTGTATTTACTTAGCATTACCAATAGCCTATCATCTCTTTTATAGTGTATGTTATGCTTAATTTGATTTTTAAAATGTATCCTTTCTAATGTGGGCAATTAAGTTTATTATCTTTCTTTGTTTAACTGTTGGTTTTGTTTTGTTTTGTTTTGTTTATTTCATTCTCCCTCCTTAGATGTCAGCTATGCCGCAGGAAACAGGCTCAGAGGGGAAAACCCTAAGTTGACTTATTTGTGTCGTTTTTTTCGGTGAGTTTGAGGAGAATGTGCAGATACTCTAGGGCAGGAACTAGATGGATCACAGCATGTCTGACGGCCTCTATGGCTGCCTCTTATAGGACAGCCCTATGCTATGAGGGTTCCTATGCTAAGTCCCATACCTCTAACCTCAACACTGGTGAGGGTTTAGAAAAATGTGTTGGAATTTTACAAGTCTCCACAGGTGTTCGAACACCTGGCAGCTGTAGAACCTGTAGGAGGCGTGGCCTGTTAGAGGAAGTAGGTCATTGGGGGCGGGTCTTTGGAGTGTCATTATTCCTGGCTCCTTCCTGTCAAACTCTTTTTTTTTTTTTCCTCTTCGTCTGGCTACTTTCCAAGGGGCTCCCACATGCTCCCACCCCCTGGCACCACTCTGCTCGTCTTCCCTGCCATGATGAACTGCATCTGGCTGAAACACTGAGCCAAAACCAACCAGTCCTGCCTCCTGGTGCCTATGGGGCAGACAATGCCTGGTCCACAAGGGCACTTTTCTGGGAGCAAAATAATTCTGTAATTTGACTCTTTTCTGAAGGGGAATTGGTATCTTCCCAACCCTCACTGTCCTTTGACGTCTTGTCCTGGCTGGGTTTGTTCTGTTTGCTACCTTTGAGGACTTTTAAATTTGGCGGCAAATTAGCTATGGCTAGAGTCTCTCACCCTCTACACTGTACTCTTCCTCTGTTTCTGTCCTTTGGGTCGTTGTCGCTAAGGCGATTTTACTTAAAGGTTGGGCCATTCTTTGATCTGTTGAAGTTTGTAGGGAATGCCTTGACAATGTCATCTGTTGATGATTTTGTTTTTTCCCTAGCTTCCTGCGTGTGTCTCTGCTCGCTAGGGGGTGGGGAAAGGAGACAAACAAAACAAATAAGTACAAATCATTATGCGTTTGTTCCATAGCCCATAGATAGCACAGTACCCAGAGAGAACAAAACCATCGTCCGAGGGCTTTGCCTGGTGATAATGGATCATATAGACTCACGTATTACACTGGAACAAATGCACCAGTCTGGTGTGGGTTTTGATACAGAAGAGGCTGAGCTTGGGAGTGTATAGAAGCCCATGCTTGAGTCTCCAGGGCCTCTACCCCGTGTGCCCTTCTTATCCAGCCTGTATGTCACTTTATGTACAGCCCTTTCTTCTAGAGAGTAGTAGGGGCTCCTTTCCACCTCTCCTTTTGCTTTCAGACCTGATCCAGAATGCTCATGGCCTTCTCTGACCTACCCAAACTTCCATCTAGCGGGACAGTGTGGGTCTTTCCTTCCGTCTGCATCCACGCTTTTCTCATTAACTAGAAACGATTACATTGATGGATCACTTGTATCCCAGTGCCAGGCATTGCCGAGCATGCTGATTGGCTACTATCCTGGTTCGTTTCCCCCACCCCCACCCCAGGACCCAGGGCAGTGTTACTATCCCATCCCATTTTCCAGATAAAAAAAAACCCAAACCTTTCCCCCCTGCAGTGTTGTGATCAAGCCCAGGACCAGCTAAGCAAGCACTTTTTATTTCTAGCCCACGAAGGAAAAAAAAAGCTGGAGGCAAAATATAGTACATCAAAAGCAACAGTGTGCCTCTCTGTCTTCAGAGACCCTCTCCTCAATCATTTGTAACATGGCCTCTGGAGCTGGCTTCCCTAACATGACTGATGCAGATTATTCCAGACATCTCTTTTTTTTCTTTCTGGGTTTAAAGGTGCTTGCCCCTCAACATTTTAAAATTTAAAATAATAATAATAGTAGTAATAATAATAATAATAATAATAATAATAAATAATAAAAGCTTTACCTGTGCTTTAGATAAAACTAGCATATATCACTGCCTTCATTCTTCTTTCTAGATAGGGCTCACTGTGTAGCCCAGGTTGGCCTCTTCCTCACACTCCTGCCTCAGCCTCCTAGTGCTGAGTTTACAGGCCTGTGCCACCTCAACCTGACTTGCTTCTTGAAAGTTATTAGCTGCAGAACCAGGAGCAGTCCTGAGTGGCTTTGTCTTCCAGCTACACTTGAAATTGCTTGGTGTCCTTTGCCGTCTGGAAACCCCCTTTACTGCTCGGTTCAGCCGGTGCTTTAACAGCTCACTCACCTGAAGGACCAACAGAAAAGGCTCATTTACAGATAGATGGCTTTTACTAGTGCTCACAAAAGCCTGGGAGGTAGAGGAAAGGTCTACTCTCTCTTTTTCTCTACTGTCACTTAGTTCTGGGTGACTTTGGGGATCCATAGGGTTAAAAACTAAACTCTTGCCTCCAGCTTCCAGGAAGGCCAGAGGTATTGGTCAAAGTCTTCAGATCACCTCCTGGGGAGGGAGGTTTGGAGGGGAAAAGAGACAGCATCTATCAATTACTTAGTGGTTCTTGCTGTAGTCAGAACACACACACACACACACACACAC
>JADRCD010206318.1:0-15393 GCA_019843815.1 Montemys delectorum
AGAAAGAAAGAAAGAAAGAAAGAAAGAAAGAAAGAAAGAAAGAAAGAGAGAGAAAGAAAGAGGATGCACAGTTGCATGCCAGTTTTTTGGTTTTTCCTACATTGTAATATTGGAATGCTTCTCATTAATAAAAGCAGAAATTGTAATATATACGTATATATATTTGATAAATCTAGCAATGCAAAATCAGTGAGACTAAAGTAAAGCTGCATTTCTTTAAAGCCCTTGAGTACAGAATTACTTTCTCTCTGTTACTATGCAGTGACAGTAAAAATGCCTCATGGAGTCCCCTAGAAGACACAGGAGACATAATTATAGGAGAAATGCTAAGCAACATAATGGTTACAATTGCTAGCTGCACAGCATGATGGGTACTATGAGACTCACAAATGAATCAAGCATGTCACCTTAGCAGAGGGATCTGATGAAGCTGAGCCTTAAGAATCAGAAGAGGCAATTGTCCATTTTTCTGAAAATATAAAATATTAGTATGCATTCCTAACATATGGGATTCCATATAAATACCTATCTGTTGTCAGTGGGTGTCAATTATAAGGACTTTGGGGCTTAATATTTGAAATCATGTTTAATTGATTTGGACAACTTTATACATCTACTTTATTGTTTCTAAGTAATTGAGTGCTTTAGCATGAAATTATCAGGCATGAATGTCAGTATAAAATATTTAATAAGTAAGATTAATTACTACACATTTTAGAGATTTTGCTTTTTTATGTTCCCTTAATTATACATACAGATAGACAAATAGATAGAAGATAGATAGATAGATAGATAGATAGATAGATAGATAGATAGATAGATAGATAGATCTGCAAAAACACAAGGGGTTAAAATGCTAACATTCATAAATTTTTATTTAAATATAGACTATGTTGTTTAATAGATATTTATGAGCATGAGTGTTATACCCAGGGAATTTAGTCACTCAAACTCAAAACAAGATTACATACAATGAAAAATCAGACATAAATACCACCAGCACATAATCACTTGGGAAATTTTCCTTGTACATCAGATAAATGTTCCAACCAAAAATATTGGAAAAAAATAAAGGAATAACACACAACTACTGTGGAGCAACAGATTATCAATACTTTTGTCTAATTATTTCATTTTGGATGTTAAATGCACTAATTTTGTAGAGTCTTGCAACCCAAAAGTGTTGACTTGTCTTTTTGCAATAACCATTGCACAGTTTCTACAAACAGGAAGAACTTCCCCTGAATAAATCGATGCGCTGTCTAATGATATTTCCTAAAGTAGCATTCACCTTTAATAGCAATATATTGAACTCTAATCAAATCTATTACTTATTCTAGAATGTAGATAAGATTATTCTTAAAAACTGAGTAAAAGAATCTGTTATGTTAATATTTAAGAACTGTATCTTTCATCATGCACCAAAATAATTTCAAATAGACTAAGTCATTAAGCTTAACAGCAGTATTGAACTTGACAATAGTGAAGATGTATGAAGATGAGGGAACATACACACAAAGGGAAAGACTTGACCCGATGAACCATATAAAATTTTAATGTACTAATGGTTATTTTTCACTTTTAATTGACACATGTTTGCACATCATTAGCAAAGTATGGTAATGTGATACATATGTACAATTTCATGATCCAATCCATCTCCCCAAACACAGTACCTGTATGACAATAGTGTCTGAACAGATTTCTTTTGGCTATTTTGAAGTATGTAAAAAACTGTTGTAGGCTACAATTGACCATTTCTGTAAGACACAGAACCACTTCCCCCTGTCTATCTCTATTCTGATCCCTATTAACAGCCTCCTCCCCTCCCCTTCTCAGGCTTAACTGGCTGCTCTCTCAATTTACAGAACAAGTCTATAGCTTGCCTTTTCACAAATGAATGAGAAACTAAATAATATTTTAGACTAGAATATAAATGTATTTTCTACTTAGACTTGAAAAACCAGCATGGATTTAATGAGAAATACATGACTTCTGTTAAGCAGTTGACAAAGAATGTGAACAGAAACTTCAAAAAAGCAAAGATAGACCAAACAGTCACAGAAAAAAGAAATATTAACTCTCCAAACAAGTACCAAACCCCAAATTCAATTAAAGTTAACATTCCATTCTCATTTATTAGTTAATTTTAAATATGTGATACACAACATCACATTACTATCTATGGGTCAAACTGGTACTTGCCAGGAAAATATGACAACAGGACATATATACCCAAATGATTATTTATTTGATACTAAAATTATTTATGAGTTTCTTCTTTTCAAAAATGTAATACATTTAAATAATGCTTAATATAATATATATATAAAGACTAAAAAAGTTGAAATAATAGCTGTGTCCAATAAAATAAATAATTCAAAAGTGGAAATGAATTTGATCCAGACAGTGTGCAGGAAGAGTGAGGTTGTGATTGTTACCACATCCCCTTCCTGTCGTAACCTGCCTATGTACGCTCACCTATACAGAAGCATTGATCTCACTCTCTTGTCCCTATAATCATTTGCAAGAGAGCCAACAGCTAAACTGACCCATCTTTCTGACAGTATCCAATTAGAGAAATGGTCCTATCCTTCTTTCACCTATGAGGACTGGATTGCCTATGTTCTTGCGAAAGAACTGGCCCAGGATACCCTGTCTCAACACTGAAACTACCACAATACCTGTGCTGGGCGCCCTTTATTTCAGCAAGCTGAATCAATCTTATTCTGTTTTACTGAGCTGTGAATAATCAATGACAGGTTCAGTTCTGGCACTGATTATCTCCATGCTGAATATAATGCAGCCACTTCTATAGGAGCATGCAAAATAGTGAGGTATGCTTATACCCATATGAGGGACAAGGGAAGAAAACATAGAGTACAGCAGTTTAAAATACTAATTTTATTGGTTGGTAAACCTAGGAGCTCATCATTTTCGCTTCTATTTCCTTATGTTATTAAGGTTTATAAAACTTGTAAAAATACATAAAGGAGAGTAGACTATCTCTTAATGATTAAATAGAAAGCTTTCATCTAATACATGCATCTGGTATTTTTATATATTCAAAGGAAAGAATGTGAACAAAAGATTGATTAACATATTGTCTTAGTTAGGGTTTCTATTCCTGCACAAACATCATGACCAAGAAGCAAACTGGGGAGGAAAGGGTTTATTCAGCTTACACTTTCATGTTGCTGTTGATCACCAAAGGAAGTCAGGACTGGAACTCAAGCAGGTCAGGAAGCAGGAGCTGATGCAGAGGCTGTGGAGGGATGTTACTTACTGTCTTGCTTCCCCTGGCTTGCTCAGCTTGCTTTCTTATTGATCCCAGACTACCAGCCTAGGGATGGCACCACCCACAAGGGGCCTCCGCACTTGATCACTAATTGAGAAAATGCCTTACAGCTAGATCTCATGGAGGCATTTTCTCATCTGAAGCTCCCTTCTCTGTAATAACTCCAGATTGTGTCAAGTTGGCACACAAAACCAGTCAGTATACATATTATTAATAAATGTGTTTTCCCTAAGCTTATAGGTATGATTGGTTGACTCTGCTATATACTTATTAATTTATTGATATAAATAATTGATTGATTTATAAGCAGTTGATCATTATTTGATATATACAATAACACAATGATTAATACTTTTATATTAATTCATTTTTTGTATTCTCCTATTTATCATTTTAGCAAATATACATTGAATTTCTTTAATTCTCCAGATCTTTTCCAGAACTAAGTCTCAATGAGCAGAATTGATCATAATGAGACTAGCAATAGGAAGTCAGAAACAATATATACCAAACTGAGGGACAGGTTCCTCTTTCACCTATACAAATGACACTGTGGCCAGAGATAAAGAAACATCCATTCTCTTCAAAGCCAATCCACAGAGCATTCAAAGATGACTTCAGGGAGGAGAGGATGTTTATGTTAGTACCAAATACATGTTCATCAGGCAAAGGAAAAGAAAAATTTCCAGGTTGCACACATATATATAATTAAGAGCTGAAATCACAAAGGCAATCGATACTTCACCAGATTAAAGAAGTTGAGGTCAATGAGGGAACAATTAGTGAAGGAATTGTGACAGGAGTGGAACTTGATCTAGATCTTTTAAATCAGAGAAGGCTTGGGAGGACAAGAAGAGCCTATCAGGACTATGCATTTGCCTCAGCTGAATACATATATATATATAAATGTATATATATGTATACATAAATTTATACATATATATGAAATCATTTATGTATGCATAATCAACAGATATTTTTTAAGCAATTTTAGTTTTGAAATAGTCACTCCAAGTATTTTCATGATTTACAAATTACATCAGGCTCACTGTGACAAAGCTTCATTCTTATGACAACAAATGGCTACTTGGCACAGTACTTGTTTTACAGAGACAGGAGAGAGGTTGAAGAGAGAACAAGTTAGACACAGGTGAAGCCAGAATGAGCCAAAGAATGAGAAGAAGCCAGAACATTAAAACAGATTGCTAGAGTTAGTTTGAGGCCAAACAGAATAATTCAAGACAGACTGAGAGAAGCCAGAAGTCAGTGGACATTGCTCACCAAGAGTCTACTGAAAAGCTGGAAGGAGAATCTTCTGCTGTGATCCAGTTATACATGAAGATTTGACCTGTGTATTAGGATGTTGCCCATAGAACAGGAAAGAGAATTTTATGAGACACTCCTATTTTTGCGTAGTCTGAACTGAGAATTTGGCTAAATATGAAAAAAAAAAAAGATAGAAAGCAAAACTTCCTTGAATTTTATTAGCTATTGGTTAGAGAAGATCAGTCATCTTTTGATGGAGAAAACTTTTGTCAAATTCCAAAGGTATAAAATTACAAACTGCAGGGAAAAATCCATTTCTAGCTTTAAACTGGGCTTGGAAGTGATGGCATGGTTACATATGGCATGCAAATGGAGATCATGCCAGTGGAGGCAAAAATAAGTGAGGATGTGTGAAGTTTGATAGTGCATATGGAGAACATTAGCACAAAGAACAAAAAGAAAATATCTGTACAGCAAACGGGCCATATTTGTAGAGCAGAGACTCCAGTGGAAAGAACATGATAGGAAAGAGATGCATGAGAACTTTCTAGCCAAGTATCTTTAGGCTCTATATGAGTGTTATTCCCACTTCATGCTCATGCACTTCTTTCTTTAAACAATTATTTCTCCCCTTTCTGTTCTAATAGTAAAATTATGAGCAATAATTCTATTCCTCTTTAGAAGTGTAGAAATACCTAAAAGCTAGCTATTCAGAGAAGTCATTTCATCAATGTGAATTACATCCCTTTACAGTCTTCTGTCCATCCTAAAGTTAAGCTCTGACAGAATATCTTAGATGAAGCAATTTTTTCCTACAGTAACTCTTTGTACTGTAAAGTTCTCTGGAATTTGACAAGGAGAAGTTATGAACTCACATCACTAAGTGAACTCTGTAGGACTGTAGAAGTACGTGAAGTCGGAAGGTAAAGTGGTGTACTGGCTGGTTTTGTGTGTCAACTTGACACAGGCTGCAGTTATCACAGAGAAGGGAGCTTCAATTGGGGAAGTGCCTCCATGAGACCCAGCTGTGAGGCATTTTCTCAATAAGTGATCAAGGGGGGAGAGCCCCTTGTGGGTAGTGCCATCCCTGGTCTGGAAGTCTTGGGTTCTATAAGAGAGCAGGCTGAGCAAGCCAGGGGAAGCAAGCCAGTAAGAAACATCCCTCCATGGCCTCTGCATCAGCTCCTGCTTCCTGTTCTGCTTGAGTTCCAGTCCTGACTTCCTCTGGTGATCAACAGCCATGTGGAAGTAAGCTAAATAAACCCTTTCCTCCCCAACTTGCTTCTTGGTCATGATGTTTGTGCAGGAATAGAAACCCTGACTAAGACAAGTGGTATGGTGGTTTACATGGAGAGTTGGGAGAGAAGGAGTAAAGGGTGGATTTTATCAAAATACTACTATTCTTGTATGAAATTCTGAAGCAAAAACAAATGAAATAAAATATAAGTGATTTCATTTTATGTTTTATTTAATCCGTTGTTTTAGAATGTTGTACATCATTTATACCCCTCCCTCTCACCACCAAACACTTCTATGTTCCTTCCCACCCTCTCAAGTTCATAGTCTCTACTTTAATTATTATTATTACACATGCACACATGTATAAATAAATGCAGCCTACTGAGTCCATTCAGTGTGAATCACATGTCTATTTTTTTTAGGACTAATCACTTGGGATTAAATAACTTGTAGGGTTTGGGAGGACTTGTCCTTGAAGAAAATTGAATCTCCCTCTCTCAGAAGCCATTAATTACCTGTGGCTCTTCATTTAGCAGTATGCTAAAAACTATCCATGCCTACTGTCATATGGTGGTGTCATTTTGTGTGTATTCTTTAAGCAACTGATTATGACTATGAATACGATGTATATATATACATCCATACATACTACATGCAAACTACATACATATAGTATGTATAGATACATATATATTGAATATATGAGTGTATATTTAGACATCATAAAAAGAAAAGAGAAAAAGACAAAATGACAAAAAGACAATAGAGAGAAAACCAGAAAGAAGAAAGAAAAGAAAGAAAGAAGAGACAGAAATCTTAAGGAGAGAAGTATAACAGGACAGTCTAAAACATGTGAACCTTATGAAATAAAGCAGAGATAAGGATGGAATGAGAGCGAGACTCACTGAGATTGAAAAATCAATTCTGGAATCATTAGATGAATGCAGATTTCAATGTCCCTGAACGTAAGCCTCTGAGTTCCTTTGATTGGCAATAGACTTAAATGAATATATTTCAGACCTACATCTTAACTCTGCTGATGCTTTTTACAGAACTAAGTGATTCTGCTGCTCTCCCGTTCTCCTCACACTTCACCCACACTCTTCTCTGTAGGTAGGAACATATTACCAAAGCTAGCAGAGTGATGAGAAATGGAAAGGACATGAACAGTTGCCTCATATCCTAATCCTTAATGTAGAAAGAAGACGTCTAAAGTGTAATTTGGCATGACTCTTGAGATGTTCCTTCTAGGAACATGTTAAAGAATGATAACTCTGTGTACAGTTACTGATATAATAAACAACAGTCTACAGAAAGGGGAGGGGAAAGGTCCTGTCGTTACTATAACCACCATATGCAGAGAAAGCAGGTTTGTATGGCTTTTGGGGTCTCATCCCTTGCTATATAGAGGCATTCTCTTGGCTGTTTCCTCCTGACCTTATAAATAACTGAGAAATTATTTACCTCTCCTCTAAAGGTGTTGTGACAATCAGGCCACAGAAGTAAAAAGCTCAAAACAAGAGAATGGTTAAGGATGTTCTTGCTTCTAAAATCCAAAATACTTCTCTTTAAAAGTTCATTACAGGTTCGTGAAGCCTACTTTGTTTCTATTTAGAGTTACCATCTCTCCAACACAATATAATACTGAATTTTCACCAATATTTACTCAGATCACTAAAGTTCTTTCTTAACTCCTTTCCTGTTTTTAATATAAAACACAGACAAAGCGACTTAAGAGAGAAATGGTTTATTTTGTCTCTCAGTTCAAGAGCACAGGTCACAGAAAAAAAAAACCAACAGAAGGAACTCAACGGAAGGGATCCCATTACATTCATAGTCAGGAAACAAGAAGCAGTGATTAGTGTGCAGTTGACTTTCTTCTCTTTATACTGTCCAAGTCCAAGCCAGGGAATGATGCTACTTACTCATAGTAAGCAGGTCTTTTGATGTTCCACCTTGCTTAAACTAATCAAAATAATCTCCTACTCCCAAGGTGATTAAAGATATGGAGAGGTTGGCAATTCAAACTATACCTATCAGTTTACATTGTGAGTATAGTTGAGATTATTTGTAATTATGAATTTAGATATACTGTGAGCATTTGTTAATGTATCACTTCTACTAAAAGAAAAATAAAGCATTTTTAAGGATGTTAGTCATCTCTTTTAAACTTTGACTTCACTTTCATCATTCCTCTTTGAAATTTGGCAAATATAAGAAATGAGTCAATTAATGCCCTTGTTCAATGCTTTCTTATAATATAGGTCTGGTATATTTAAATAAGGCTGCTACCATTTTTTTTTCATTTTTAATTTATTACTTTCTTATTCTCAGGGTTTGTAATTGTTTCCAGTTATCAGTGCTGTTAGAATCACAAAAGTGATTATGTCTAAAATAACCTAAATGTATAAATAATTGAGTGAGTTAATGAAGTCTGAGGTAGTTCTTTATCTCACCAGACAGTGAAAATCTGTACGATATCAAGCATGCAGTGTTCATTGTATAAGCAATGTGGGATTCTTCTACCATTAAGCGGAGGCTCTGGATCATGAAGATGGCACTAGGGGCGTACAAGTCCCCTCAGCAGAAGCTCATCAATATTTTCAAAACACATCACATTCTTCTTGTGCTCATTTGAGGTACATTAGCGAGCTTATTAGGTTCTCTGTTCTGAATTATGTCCTTGTCTTTAATCTTTGACCTACTAATATTTCAAAATACATTAAGGTAGCAATTAGATCCTCCCTTCTTCGGGACTTTATGCTGATCAGGCAGTTGGCTCTCCCTTGGAAGCTTAATAAGACTCATTTTTCTTCCCTTGCTTAGTGTAGTAAGGCTTTTGCTTAAAATAGGTAAATATAACACTCTTTGAAGCTAGCCAACATCAGTGAAAAGATGACCAAACAGAAATGGAGAAGGAGGTGGGGACAAAAACTATGAATTGTGAAAAACTCAATAGTTTTGCATTATTCATTTTAAATCTAATAGATCAGAATTTTTCATTTTTGTGTTTGGGAAACATTTTTACTTATTTCTAACATTTTTCAGGAAATTTATTTCCTGCTACCACATTTAGATTTTTTTTTAATGCTTATGTCACTGAGGACATAACCAAGATTTATCTATGTGAATATATTGATGTACTTACTGGAGTGTCAAATGTTCTGTGTATAGCCATTCACATATGTTCATAACCATATAGCAATACATGTACATATTTCCTTTATATTATGTAATTAGTCATGGAAACACAAACTCCAATATTAGTTTTAAAATTCTTCAAAGTGTTTTTTAGGCATGTACAAAATCCCAGATCCAAACAAATACCAGAAAACAAAAACAACAACAACAACAACAACAACAAAACCCTTCTGTATCCTTATTTAGATCTATATAGTAAATGCTGTATTATCTTCCAACCAAAGTACAGCTACTAATGATAAGAATTGTATTGATAGATTTGCTTGTACTCACTAAATAGATGAGTTTTGTCAAAGAGTCTACTAAACTCTCACTCTTAAAGGATGGGAGAAGAGATAAAAGAAATAACAACCCATTATTTATTCGACAAACTAGCCCTCCACAGCCCTGCCATAGCAAGGGAAATCACACCATGGTTGAAAGGGAATGCATCAATGGGATAAATTCTCCAATAAAGCATAAAATGAAAGAATGCAGCCAAAGTCTATAGACCAGCACATCTCGAAGCTGCTCCTCTATTGATATGGATGCTGTAACTAACTAGATCGAGGAATCCCCCAGTGCTAGAAATTACCTCCTACTTATTGTATGAAGACAATGTGAGAATCATTGAAGAAGAGAAAAGGTAATGTTTGCCTGCTTGACTGATGGCCTCAGTCATCAATATTCTCATACTGGACCCGTCCTGACAGAAGATAGCCATGATTAACACACGATTCACACTGGCAAAATAGAAGATCAAAGGACATTCTGATGCTATGAGCTTCATCTTAGAATAGAGAGGATGAGAAAGGCAAAAGAGGGGGTGGAAGAGGAAGAGAGAAGACAAGTTTTGAGCCTGTCCCTTTCAAACTGGACCCAATCGAGAATATATTCATTTTCTGCGTTGATCTATTTTTTACCCCAGTCTAAGCATTTTAATATCTGGGATAAAACTGTTTTCTGGGGTTTTCATTGAACTCTTTATTACCTAAGTATAATTGAATGGAACTCTGAAGCAAATGTAAGAATTTACCCAAGGGCAAGAAAGGCTGATCCATCCAGGATCCAGGTTTTTCAAGCTTAGTAGTAGAAAAAAAAAGGGAAGTTCATTTTCCCTTTATCACTAACACTACATCAAAAAATTATTTATGATACAAAACCATCCAGTTGAAATTCAGCAGCTCGACCTGCAAGGCTGCTTGTCAGACAAGCACAGGGAGGGAAGGAGCCAGGATCACTTGCTCAGCAGCATGACAGCTTGTTGCACTGCACTTGGCTTGTGTGGGCTTTATTTGCATTCACTTCCACAAAACCAAAGGATATCAAATGGATGCGAATTCCAGACCAGACAGTGTCCCTGTCTGATAAGCACATTCTGCATAGAAACCTGGACAGGCTTTACAAAGCACTGGCTATTAGGCATCCTTCTACAGCAGACATAGCAGAGACACCACAAGAAGTCCAGACCTTGCCCTTTGGCAGTAGGAAGAGCTGAGGCCATGTGCCAGACACTGTCTCATCCTCACCAATGAGTCGCCATCTGTTCTGTTCAAGTGATTCTAAGGGTCTACGGTAGAAAATCAGAGAGTAGGTGAACCTACCATGGTGAAACTGAAGTAGCAATTCCCAAACCTATAGGCCCCAGAACGCGAGGCACCAAAAATTATAGAAGACATCAAAGAACTAGTTTATGAGTGAGCTATTTTCCATATAAATTTAAATTGTCAAGATAATTTTAAAATGTTCCAAAAGAATAATGACATCGTTATTTATTAAGACAAAATAATTTATTATGAATCATTATGTTTGTTAAAACAATACAATTTCAAAAAGTCCATTTTTTCGGTTTTTTAAATTCTGGATTATTTAGAAGACAGTGTCATTCTTATTCATGATTATGCACTCAAAATGATGTGATCTATGATTTTGGTTAATTACAGAAGGAACAGAAAGTACACACAAGGAAAATACAACCTCAGAAACGTGTAAATGAAAAGAATTCTTTCAGACAATTGACATTTATTTGGTACTGTAATAAAATTCACCTAGTGATGTTATCTAAAGATTCTACAGAAATACTAAGCTTTAACTATTTTATTATACATTTTCAAAAATAAAAAGTGATAGTACCCTCTTACTATTAGACTTCTTATGTTGTGTGAGTCTGACATACTCAATAATGATAACTATTGTTTTCATTTCAAATCTATGACTTACCATTGACTAAAAAAAAAATCTGTGGTTTCATTTCTTTAATGTGACAAGATTACATAATTCATTTTTGGAAATATCACTACCACATATATAGCTTCTCTTCCAGTAATTCTCTTAAAAACACCTAAATTTGTTTGTTTGTTTGTTTGTTTAATATGTGTGTTTGTGTGTTACATGCACACACTCACATGCGAGTGCATGTATATGAGCATGCAGGTGCCCGCAGAGGCCAGATGCATCAGATTTCCCTGTTGCTATAGTTACAGGTGAAGATTGTGAGCTGCCCAATATGAGTTCTGTGAATCAGACTTGGAACCTCTACCAGAGAAGTAAGCACTCTTAACCATGAGCCATTTCATCCAGGTGGCAACTGTTAGAATCCAGGTACCAACTACCTTCAGGTAGTGCCGGTTGCAAAACTGAGTCTTCAGACTGTGTTATTGACTATTGGCTCATCTCCTCTTCTCTATAGACCTTTGTTGAAACTATATAGACATAAATTTCCATTACTACACTCTCCTAATACCTTGCCAAAATAAGAGACAGACTATAGTAAAAATAGATACATGCCTAGAATAAAATGTCTGAGCTGATCACTCTTTAAATGTTTTTAAATAACTAAACCAGAACTTTAGTGTTACAAATACAATCTCAGTATCCAGAGGTTATGTGAATTTATTAACTGAGCATAATGCCACCAAATGAACAGAATTGCACAAAAAGACATAATGGATTTTCTTAAGAGTTCATTAAGGGTACAGCTTTCTCTTCTTAAAGAGCATGCACTGTCCCTCAGTGTGATCATGTTCAGCAAACAGAGCTGTATAACAGTTGGAAACTATAGGAGTGAGCAGGCACCTTTGGCAGACATTAGAAGAATAATATTTTTCTTACCTTATTTTCTATAAAAAACAGAATAATTTAAAAATAGAGAGCATTGTGACGTTGTTAAGAATGGAAAGAATGTTGTTACATCGTAGAACTAGGGATATAATATCTAAAAATTAAAACTTTATAACTAAAATATCGTTGTATATGCTGTGTTTTGTCAATGGTTTTCATGACCATTTGGGCTTCTGGTTGACTGGATATGAGCAAAGATTTCAAAGCAAAGAGGAAGTGTGCTACATTTAAAGAATGCCAAGCCTTGGGATTTGAAAGACAACTCAGTGGCTAAAAGAGTTACTGCTTTTATAAAGGAGCAGAGTTCAATTCCCAGCCTCTACATTATTGGCTCATGACAACCTATTAACAATAGTTCAAAGAGGTCATGACTTCTTCTGGATTGCACAGCACCTGTCTTCACAGATGTGCACACACAACACAGACAGACAGACAGACAGACAGACAGACAGACAGGCAGACAGGCAGGCAGGCAGGCAGACAAGCAGGCAGACAAGCAGGCAGACAGATACATAGATGATTGACAGGTAGGTAGATAGATAGATAGATAGATAGATAGATAGATAGATGATAAATAGATGGATGATAGGTAGACAGAAAATTTTAAAAATCTAAAAAAGGAAGAAGAAATATCAATGGTTCAAGGAACTACAATGAGCATTTCTTACTAACAGAGATCAGAAATAAAAAAAAAAACCACAGTTCCAGTTTATATATTTATAAATTGAAGTATATATTATATTATGATATATAGAGATCATATGAATATAACATCTAATATATATACTTATTTTATTTCTATAAATGCTTTACAATTTATATTTATACTTACTCTCATATATTATATATACATAAAACTTTTTATATTATTTGTATACATGTAAATTATACAAAATTTCCTTGCATGAAAATACAAATACATTTGTGATTAACTTACAGATAAAATTATGGGTTGGCTTTTGTCTCATTCCTCTACATGTGCACATACTTTTAAATACTATGCATATCTATATTTATTTATAAGTTTCTTTATGAGCACCTACCTATATAAATTTATAGATTAATCAGCCATGTAAAATCATCTAAATCTTTAGAATTAGAATGCAAAGATGAACATCTGTTGTTTAAAATGTTTCCTACACTTATACAAGTAGTTATTACTATATTATCTTTCACCATCTGATTATTGTAAATGTTATGAGAACTATAACTCAAATGTATCAGTGTTTCCATTCTATCAACTTTTTTCTATCTTTATTGTAATTTGTCTCTAAACATACTTATTTTTGGTTCTTTATTAAGAAATGATATAGAATGATCATGGAATCTAGCTTCTTATGTTGGTCATGTAATGAGCATAGAATCTAACTTTTTTATGCTCATGTAAATGTCTTTCTAAGATAAACAGGAGAGAAGAGAAATTCTAACCAGAGTCAAGCTGTTTTGTTAAACATAGTTGAAACTAATCAGTGTTATCACTGCTCACCATGTAAAAACATTATATATGTTTCACAGCACAGGATCTGTGATTGCTATTCAGTGTGGGAAAGGGGTCCACAGAGAATCCAGTCTTTCAAATAACCCTGACTAGATACAAGTCAGAGTCCACGTGGCTTATTTCTGACTTGCCCTTTTGCCTAGGACACTAGTAATGACCCTGTCACCTCCATAATCTCCACTTACAATGGAGCTGGTCCAGCCTTGAAGTTCTGGGTTTTTTATTAAAACTTGAAACAGATTATTTTTTTCCTCTTGAAAGTCTTTTAAAACATATCCTCTTTGAAAACTTTATGCTTTTTTTTTCTTTCCACACAAGTTGGACACAAGTACTTATTTATCAAACTATGCCATAGTAGTTGTTTGTGTCTGTGTGGGTATGTATGTGTGTGTGCACTCATGCACATGCTTTGTCAACAATGATAAAGACACTCAAAGGGAACACTACTTGTAATGAATAGAAACTATATAACACTGCAGTGTCCTGGGAGACTGAAAAACTGTGGATTATCCCTTATTATTGGCAACTTATTTCAATTCATGTTATAAACAGATGAAGATTTTTATATTTCAAGCAAATATCAAATTTTAATAACTAGTGATTTGTTTATCAATTAGCTCTTTACACAGTCTGCCTTCTGCTTAAACAATCCAGTTCTCAGGAGTCTTGAAATAAAATTTCCTGATGCCTATGAAGAAAGAATAAAAAGTTTTACTTTCTTTTAATACACATTCAGAAACAGTGCTTACTCGGCTACACTCTAGAGCAAACCTGTCTATCAAATTAAAGGAAAAAGAAAAGACCACCCACTCAACTGCTAATTGCAGAATTAAGCTAATTTATTCACTATAATAATAAATGTCTTCAACTGCCACTCTTGCTTCTGTTCCATTGCACCTTCCTTCAGGATGTTAAAAAAAAAATAAGAAAGTCTGCTTCCATTCACATTCTGCATGCCCGTGTTGTGTGCATTTTTCCTTTCCATAATCTGCAACTTTGCAAATAAATTTATACTCAAAGACCAGTGTCTTCTCAAGTGACAAGTTCTGAAAACAAGACATACATTTGAACAAATGATTATAGAGGACACCCAATATGACTAGTATTGCCTGTGACACAATTTAAGGTCCTTATAATCCAGGAGCTTTGTTTTAGACCACATCTCTGACTGAGATTGTCCCAGGAAACCCACACCTGAAGTTACTGAGATGGTAAGAAATAGCTGATGTTAATGAAAAGAGAATAGCGACATCACAGTCACTCCATTTGCTTTCATAGAAGACCACTCAAAGGGAAAACAGTGTTGGCTCTACTTTTCACTTCTAGCTACACATCATATGTTAGGCATTCGAAACTCAAGTATCCAAATGACAGCAGTTGTCCCTTTAATTAAGAAATCACTAACAAGTCAATAGAATTTCAACTTGCCTCTTCTCTGTTACTGAATGACATAATTGATTTATAAATACTGATTACAGTGCTCTTAATACTATTTAACTTTTGAAGTGGCTATTATCACTTTAACAAGATAAAAGATTTTACTTAATACAGTTAAGATCCTGCATTTCTTTTTTACCTGAAAACATTTTTTTCATCCAATGTATTGTGATTGTGGCTCCCCTGCTCCTAACTTCTCAGAGATCCCCCCCATCTCTCCACCCACACAAATCCCTGTTCTCTCTCATTAGAAAACAAACAGGTATGAAAGTAAGGAAGAAAGGAAAGAAGAAAGACAGGAAAAAGAAAGAGAGAGAGAGAGAGAGAGAGAGAGAGAGAGAGAGAGAGAGAGAGA
>JADRCD010206318.1:35623-50520 GCA_019843815.1 Montemys delectorum
AAAAGACAAAATTTTTCATTCCTAGAGACTATAACCCTAAGTTCTGTGTGTTGGGTCTTAATTCTAAAATACAGAAATCAAAGAGAGAGAATTTTTGCTTATCAAAAGGCAACATTATCAGATCTGCTAAGAAGTATTCCAGTTAAAATTCTAACAATTCTGTGTAACTATCACTTAGAGGAAAGAAGAAATCAAATCTACAGCTGCAGGTTAAGGAAATTCAAGAGAAGATAATGAAACCAGTTCATTTCAGGGTATATGAAGTGTGTAGATTCAGTTATTTTTATTCACTTCAAAATAATAAAATAAATCATGTAAGTGGTTAACAAAAGAATTCATAATAAGATGTTGAAAAGAACGTAAACTAAACTTTTGCAGAGATGAATGAATGAGTAAATATGACAAGAACTAGTCAATAAATTCAAGTAGCGCTTCCTGTAAAACAGAAATTACGTGAAGTACTAAAGTACTCTAATCATCCAAACAAAAGTAAAAAGACACAAGCATAAAGGAAAACTGCAAATAATCAAATTCAGACCAGTTTTTTTTAAAAATATTGAGTTTGTTTCTTAGCTCCCCTCAAAAAATATTAAAAACTACAGAAAATGAAAAGTCATTGAAAAAGTTTAAACTTTTATATCTATTTTTAGACCTGACCATTTGATATTGAAGAACTAATTAGTAAGTTCTGCCCCAGGGAAGACCATTTCTCCTTCTCAGCATTCCACAGTTGACAGCAGTCCTTTGTGTAGGATGGAGACCTCACAGGCTTTCTCCTGTCTAGATTAGTGTATCCACTGGGGCTGTTCTTATGTCAACATTAGGCAGAGAAGTAACATTATGCAGACTCAAAAAAACATGTATTTATGTCTCTAGGAACATGCACATGACAATAATTAATGAAAAATTAGCCATTAATTTAAAGAGAGCAAGGGATGGTATATGGGAGGACTTGGGGGAATGAAAGGGAAATTATATAATTATATTTCAATCTCAAAAATCAAAGAAAACTGCACTACTATCACTACCCCTTCTCACACAGATTACTTTTAAGCTAATGCTACCAATTGCAATTTAAGGTCTATTAAAAGACAAGTGCTTTTACCAGACGAGCTATCTTTCTGCAAGGAGAATGAGGGATTTGGATCAAAATTCATTATATTCATGTATAAAATTCTCAAATAACATATTTTTAAAAACTTAGCAGCCGGCCGGGCAGTGGTGGTGGTGCACGCCTTTAATCCCAGCACTTGGGAGGCAGAGGCAGTCGGATTTCTTGAGTTTGAGGCCAGCCTGGTCTACAGTGTGAGTTCCAGGACAGCCAGGGCTACACAGAGAAACTTTTTCTCGAAAAACAAAAACCAAAAACAAAAAAACAAAAAAACAAAAAACCAAAAAAACAAACAAACAAACAAAAAAACAAAAAAAACTTAGCAGCCAAGTTTAGTGATACACCAGATGCGAAAATCTAGAACTTTAATGAAATGAGTTGTCAACATTTAAAAAATAAAAGGAAAAAAATTCCTTAACAACTAAATGAGATTTGCTTCAATCACACAAAATGGCTTAACATTAATATTAAATATGGTACCCACACATCAAAGGAGAAGGAAAGATCATGTGACTTTATTCTAGTTCCAAAAAGAGTATTCAATAATATTCTCTAAATGGGTTTTCAAGCAAGTAAAGAATTGTATCATATTTTGATATTTTCATGATCCTAATAAATTACAAATACTTGTTTATCTTTTAAATTTTTTACATCCTGACTCAGGCTACAAAATCCATGCTTAATTATTGAATACTAGTTGTATTTTATCATAGGCAAATCTTACCACTGTTTCTGTTATTAACTAAAATTATTCTTTAAATGCTAACTATAGGCTACAAAATAGATGTTATAAAATTAAAAAGAATGAATAATTTATTGTTCACTAACAATGTAATTAGTTACCATAGCTGAAAAACTATTAGACTACATTGACTTGTAACAAAATTGATAATGAAATCAATACATTTCCTTCATAAAGTAACATCTATAAAAATAATAGTAGGCAATGTCATATATATATATATATATATATATATATATCAGCATTAAGAAGGAATAAAATAGCTACTAAATAATTTTAATGATATAATGTGAAGGCACTAATAATAAAATACTAGCATTCTCCTAAGACTTAAAAGTAAACAAAATAAAAGGAAAACAATCCTCTGCTCACCCAGAGGGAAACTGTTTTAACCAGATCCTTTATCCTATGCTGTGTTAATGTAGTTAATGTTTGTTACTTGTCATTCAACAAATTTTTACTTTTAAAAATGAAGTATTATTCCAATGCTCATATGAAAAAACTCTCACTCTGTGGAGGGCGCAGTTAAAGGACGGAAGCCTGAAGAGGACCTCCGAGAACCCAGTCATTACCCTAAAGTCACAGAAACACTCCACAGAGATATTAGAATTCCCAAAACAGCCGTCATAACTTGGTGTCAGGACCTACTAGCAAGCTCAATCAATCAATCAATCAAATAAATAAATAAATAAATAAATAAATAAATAAATAAATGTATGAAGAAATAAAATAGAGAAAGAAGCAAAGCTAAAAGGCAATTTAAAGTGAGACTGTGATAAACATCTCAGTGGGTGCACTTGGAAGAACAAAAAAGAGGACAAAGAAAAGGATGGTTGGTGTTGTGTGCACTGCGATATAAATTAATGCTCCTGGTAAAGGGGGAAAAATACACATGTTGGGAAAATATGGATCTGGGGAAGCCTGTCAGACTGTCTAAAGTTTATACTGTAAGTCCTTAATAGAGAAGAAAAAGTGTATCCAAAGGTACTGAAAAATTCTCCCAATTTAGGCCAAATCATATCTGTGCAGTCAAGAAACAAATTGAGTCACAAACAATATACATGAAACCTGTCTACACCAAGATTCATGCGGCCAACTTTTGAGGGCCGTGCAGAGCAGCGGTTCAGATGGCTTGATCTGCCTTACACTTTTGTCTGTGGGCTTGCAGAGCAGAACGGGAAGCAATGCTTGCAGATCTTCCAGTTGCACGAGTCTCAGGGGAAATAAAGTGTTTTTCTCCTGAAGGCTTCATTTCAAGATTGAAATTACTTCTTCTCCAAGAAAAAAATTCTAAGTAAACTTACTCTTATATTTCACTGGGTCAGATTTGGTTCTATGCCCAGAGAATACCTTGGAGTTCTCAGCTTTCACTGGGATTTGCTAAACAGAGCTTTATAGCAGAAAGGGGGAGAGCCTTGATGAGGTATTTCTTAAAAATTAAATTATATACTGCCACTCTGGTGAAATAAATCCATTTCAGTTTTGGTTAGTCTGTTATTTTAGATTTTATTTTATAAAACTGCTTTATTATAATTAACTCCCAGATAAAAAAATCACACAGTCAGCTTAGGGAAGCCACTCAAACACTGCCCAGTTCCAGTTCTGTACAGTAACAATGGCCATCCTAGAACAATGGATGTTAACTTAGTTGGTTTTTTTTAATTTTATTTAATCTTTTATTCTGTTTGTTTGTTTTGTTTCTTCATTTGAGAAATCCAGTAGTCTGACAGTTAAATGTCAATCAAGTCCTGACACTGAAGGAATCTACTGGGTAGGTACTTTCGGAAACAGAGCCAGTGTTGTTACCTCTGTTGCTCTCCCTAACTGAAGGCCATGTGTTCATAGCCTATTCCCGAAGAAACTGACTTTTCTATGCAGACAACTGCTAAGTACATTTTCTACTGAAGCACCCAACATGATTCCTACCCTGAGGATTGGGTTCCAGCCTTGTCTGGCACATTTGCATTCCCTTCCCTGGCTATCAGTTTTCAATATACAACAAATGCAATGGTTTGTGTTAAAGATAATGTGTCAGAGGGTGGTGAGGTGTTTTTGTTTGTACAGTGCACACTGAGGGAACGTGGGGACCTTAATTCAATATCCAGCACACATACACACATACACACACACGCACAAACACATAAACACACATATAAACACACATACATACACACACACGTACACATGCACACACACATACATACACACACACATACACATGCACACACACATATATACACACACACATACACACACGCACACATACACACACATACACATGCATACACACATGCACACAAACACATGCACACACAGACATATACATACATACACACACATACACACACATACACACATGCACTTGCATTCTCACACAGAGATAAACATTTTTTTAAAAATAATATTCAAGTCATCATCCCCAGACACACTATCTCCAAAAGGAAAAAGACATAAAGAGTATGATGACTTATCTAACAATATATAAATAGCACAAGGTAGCTCCAAATTAGACTGCCTTTGTATTTATCTTCACTATGCCTCTAAGATTCTTGTCAACCAAAGCAAGTCTAGCCCAAGCTTTAAATATATCATAAAAATACTCCCAGAATTGAGATCTTTGTTTTAAAGTAACAAAATAGATGTGTGGCTGAAAGGATACCTCCATCACTTGTAGCAGCAAAGTAGAAGATCGACCTTCTGGTTCTCATTTATGATGGTGGTTCATGAATTGACAGTCAAATGGTCCCACACATGGCCTTCTGATGCTGTGTCATTAATTAAGAGAAGTGAAGTTTATGTCTTCTCTCTGCAAACCCTTGAAGCCTGACACACTTCTGCTGATGGGTCAGTCAGTTCTTTGAGCATCTTTCTGTAGGCATGACATGGTCAGCAACAAATCCTTGGCCTCTTAATGTGACAGTTAACCACTGTAGCATTAAAACTGCCTCTAACTCACCCAGAGCCTTGAAGAGCTGTGTGCTTGCCTCAGCAGAATGTCTCTGCCTGTACTAGCAAAAACCAAGAGAAATATTTCTGGATTGGTTTTGTTTGTTGTTGTCTTTTTTGTTGTTTGTTTGCTTGTTTGTTTGTGTTTGCTTTTGCTTATTAAACAAGACCTCTACTTTTGTTAACAAGAGCTATGTAAAAAAGTACTTAACTACTAAGTGCAATCCAAAGCTACTCTGTGGTTTTTCCATAATGTACAGAGAAAAACAACACAGAGATCAATATTAAAAAAACATAGCATACAAACACCAAACATGGGGTCTAAATCTCTCTGCTCAGCTTCAAATTTGATTCAGATCTATTTTGAACAAGAGATTCTAATAACACCCAGGGAGATATTTAACAGAGATTTGTGGCAAGCTATGGAAATCTTTGCTAAAATGTTTAATCTAGATTCAGAGTGACAAATGATCTATTTACATTTTCCTTAGCTACTCATAATGTGTCTAGAGAAAAATACAGCTTCTATAATAGCCAAGGAGCTACAATTGATAGGTGGAAAGGGTCATAACTTCTGTAAATATTACACATTATGAAAAAAGCCCATGGCTCTGATTAACTTAAGAGTGTTCCAGGGAGTTAGACAACAGTTATTTATAGAATACTCTTACTGTGTGCTGACAACATCCCTGTCACTGCAGATTAAAAATAAACAAAATAGGGAATATATCCATCTCAAAGAAATTTATATCCACATAAACATGTGCACAGGACAGCTAATGCACCTAGAAAATAATAAAATTCATCACTTCAGATATTAGCAAGAATTATGTTTCACATATGAAATTTTAGTACAACAGAGTAGTCGGTGAAGCTTCTCAGGTGTTGACATAAAAGGCAGGAGCACTGATTATGGCAACAGGAGCTATTAGAATTGATAAATATATATCAGGTCTAAGTTTAAACTGCATTTCCCATTCCAAAACTTAGAGAAAGCATTGCCTTGAGCCTTTGGCATGTCAGAGAAAAGCATATGCAAGATTTCTAGAGTCATTGCTATCAGTCATGATCTTCCATAACTCCCAGCAAAAGAAGCAAAACTAAATATTTAGTATCTTTAAGACACTGGTGTAATAAACAAGAATCCAGGCTGTGGGGACTTTCTTTGGTTACAAATAGCCGGTAGATTGTATTTATAACTTGCTAAAGATGGCTCGGATTCTCTGTAAAGGAAAACAAGAGGAGGAGAAGGAAATCCAGGGCCTTGACTATTCATGATCCAGGTAACAAAAGAATCTTCAAAGTCAAAGGAATTGCCAAAGAGTTGGATGATATGCCTCAGATTCTCTCGGATAATGACCCACATAAACCAGACTTGACACAGGACTGAGCACTAATATTTTTTTTACTATTACTTTATTATTTACTATTATTTACTGATTGTGTACTCTTTTACTTGAGCTCCAAGTCACTAAAATGAGAATGAAATAAGGAAATGAAATAAGGTAAGCAAGGAGATAGGAAATTTACAGCTACCATTCCTCCTGGGACAGCCTGTAGAGGTGAGTTGTGTGAGGTCCCCTGAGCTCCATTGTCTAGGTCTGGTCTTACCGATCAGTCCAGAGGAGCCTTGTGAGACACCAAGAGCATCCAACTTCCCTGTAAAAACCTTTGGGAGCTAACCAGCTTGAAACTCTGCTGGACCAGTCCCACCCTAGTTGGATCCATCCACCATCCCATTTGGTCCTCTTAGGACACAGCCTACAAAGGTGAGTTGCAATGTGGTTCCCTGAGTACCATTGTCTGGCTCTAGGCTTGATCTTTAGTCAAGAGGACCCTGGAATTACCCCAAGAGCATCCTGTTTCCCTATGAAAACATTTGGGGGGCCCAAGCTTGGAACCTCGCTCCATGAATCCCATCCCAGTTGGATCTGCCTGACATCTCAGTTGGGTCCAACTGAGACATAGCCTGCAGAATAAGGTCTGCCTGAGGCATACCCAGCATAGCTATTTCTTGGGGCTGTTTGCTTAAAAAATCTTTTTCCAGTCCTTTATATTGAGATAATGATTACATTTGTTGAAATGTGTTTCTTGCATACAGCAGAATAACTGATTTTGTTTATGCATCTATTCTGCTATCCTGTTATCTTTTTACTGGATAATTGAGTCCATTGATGTTGAGAGATATTAATGAGAAATGATTGTTACTTTCTGTTATATTGATCTTGTTGTTGTTGTTGTTGGTGGTGGTGGTGGTGGTGGTGGTGGTGGTGGTGGTGGTGGTGGTGGTTGGTGTGTGTGTGTGTGTGTGTGTGTGTGTGTGTGTTTTCTCCTGGTATCCTCTGTAGGACTGTGTTAGTAAAAATGTATTGTTTAAATTTTATTTTGTTATGGAATATCTTGGCTTCTCCATCTATGGTGATTGAAGGTTTTGCTGGGTATGGTAGTCTGGGCTGACATCTGTGGTCACTTAGAGATTATAGGACCTTTGCCTAGAGCCTTCTAGCTTTCAGAATCTCAGATGAGACATCAGGTGTAATTCTGATAGCTCTGTCTTTAGCTATTACTCGGGATTTTCCCTCTTGCTACTTTTAAAATTCTTCCTTTGTTCTATACATTTAGTGTTTGATTATTATGTGGCAGCCCCAAATCAAATGGAGAGAAACTTAAAGCATTTCCACTAAAACTGGGGGCAAAACAAGGTTGTCCACTCTCCCCCTATATCTTCAATATAGTGTTTAAAGTTCTAGCTAGAGCAATAAGACAGCTAAAGGAGATTAAGGGGAAACAAAAACAAAAGGAAGAAGTCAAAGTAGGCTTTTTGCCTACATTTGCAGATGATATGATAGTATTCCAGTATCCTTCATAATAGCCACAAATAATAGAAAATACCCTAGTATAACTCTAACGAAGCAAGTGAGAGAACTGTATAACTTCAAGCCTCTAAAAAGAGAAATTAAGGAAGATATCAGAAGGTGGAAAGATCACCTACACTCATGGATCAGTAGGATTAATGTAGGAAAAAGTGACTATCTTACTAAAAGCAATCTACAGATTCAATGCAATCTATTGAAAGAACAATTCTCAGCTTCATATGGAAAAGAATAGCTAAGATGATCCTGAAAATGAAAGAACTTCCAGAAGTATCACTATCCCTGACTTCAATCTGTCCTAAAGAGAAACAATAATAAAAACTGCATGGTATTGATATAGAAATAGTTGGCAGATCAATGGAAATAAATCAAAGACTCCGAAATAAACCTACATGCCTACAGACACTTGATTTTTTGACAAAGAATCCAAAACCATACAATGGAAAAGGGAGAGCATCTTCTACAAAAGGTGTTGTTCTAACTGGTTGTCAGCAAGTAGAAGAATACAAATAGATCCATATTTATCACTCTACACAAAAAAAATCCAAATTGATCAAAGACTTCAAAGTAAAACAAGATACACTAAATCTAATAGAATAGAAAGTGGGGAATAACATTGAACTCATCTGTATAGGAAACAACTTCCTGAACAGAACATCAATGACTGAGGCACTAAGATCAAGAATTAATAAATTGGACTTTATGAAACTGAAAGACTTCTGTAAGTCAAAGAACACCATCATTAAGACAAAATGCAGCCTAAATATTGGTAAAAAATCTTCATTAACCCCACATCTGACAGAGGGCTAGTAACCAAAATACATAAAGAACTCAAGAAGTTAGTCAACAGCATTCCAAATAACCCAATTTAAAAATGGGGCACAGAGATTAAAAAAAAAAAAATAGAATTCCCAACAGAGTAATCTCAAATGACTGAGAAACACCTAAAGAAATGTTCATTGTCCTTAATCATCAGGGAAAAACAAATTGAAAAGACCTTGATATTCCACCTTACACACATCAGAATGGCTAAGATCAAAAACTCAAAGGACAGTACATGTTGGTGAGGATGTGGAGCAAGGGGAGTACTCTGCCACTGTTGGTGGGAGAGCCAACTTGTACAACCACTCTGCAAATCAATTTGGTGGTTTCTCAGAAGATCAGGAATAGTTCTACCTGAAGACCCAGCTATACCACTCCTGGGCGTATACTCAAAAGATACCCCACCATCCCACATGGGATTATTCAAAATAGCCAGAAACTAGAAACAACTCAGATGTCCCTCAATTGAAGAATGAATAAAAAAACATGTGGTTCATTTACACAATGGAATACTACTCGGCCATTAAAAACAAGGACATCATGACTTTCACAGGCAAATGGAACTTGAGAATATCATCCTGAGTGAGGTAATCCAGAATCAAAAGAACATACATAGTATGCATTCACTTATAAAAGGATATTAGCCATAAAGTACAGGGTAACCATGCTATAATCAACAGACCCAAAGAAGCCAAATAACAAGGAAGGCCCAAGGGAAGATGGTTGAATCTTTCTCAGAAGGGGAAACAAAACAGATATCAGAGGTCTATGGAAGGAGGAAACTGGGTGGAAGTGGGGAGAAGGAGGGGAGATCATTTGTAGGGAGAGGAGGGGAGAAAAAAAGGAGATTGTGCATGGTGGGTAATCTCTAGGAGGTGCTAGAGACCTGGGATTGGGGAAGACTCCTGAGGGGCTTTAGGGGCCACTCTAGCTGAGACTCTTAACAGTAAGGTATATAGATCCTAAAGTAGCTACTTCCTGTAGCCAGACAGGACTCCCATTGGAAGGATAAGGACATCAACCCACCCATAAAAACTTCAATCCAAAATGTGTCTTGCCCTCAAGAAGTACAAGGACAAAGTAATAGAGCAGAAACAGAGGGAATGGCCCACCAATGACTTCCCCAAAGTGAGACCCATCCCACGAGCTAGAACCAATCCCTGACACTATTAATGATACCCTGTTATATTTGCAGACAGGAACTGTCCTCTGAGAGGCTTCACCCAGCAGCCAGTGGAAAGAGATGCAGACTCACACCTGAACGTTAGATGGAGCTCAGGGAATCTTACAGAAGAGTTGGAAGAAGGATTGAGGTACCCAAATAGGACAGGAACTCCACAGGAATACCAACAGACCCTTGGGAACTGCCAGAAACTGAATCACCAATCAAAGAGCAAGTATGAGCTGGACCTAGGACCCCTGCACATATTTAACAATTGAGAAGTTTGGTCTTTATGTGGGTCCCCCAACAATTGGATCAGGGGCTGTCCCTGAGCCCTTTGCCTGCCTGTGAATCTCATGTCCCTAAATGGACCATCTTATCTGGCCACAGTAGGAGAGGATGTGCCTAGTCCCACAGTGACCTGATATGTGTGTGGGAGGGATGTTTGTGGCAGGTGATGACCCCCAGGCTGGGAAGGCTAAATCATTCAGGACAAAAGGACACAAAAAGAAGAACCAGTGGCTATAGCTACCTTATAGAGAGAGACTGGCCAATCTCCTCTACAAATATATATAACTGAAGGAGACCTAGAAGGTGTGAGAACAAGTTCTAGAGCTAGCACATTCTTAAAAAACACTGCAAAGAACAAGCATAATGACCATAGGGTTGCTTTAGACTATCTGTGTTGGAGAAAGAAGGAAGAGTTGCTGGAGAAAATTAGCCAGATGACAGAAGGTGAAGTGACATCTTAGAAATAGCCAGGTCCAGTAAGGCCAAAAATTAGTTACCTACCATTGCATAATGAATGGCTCCAAGATTCAATAGTTTTGAAAATTTATGTAACAGTGATGTAGGTCATCCTGGTGCAGATGGGCTGAGTTCCTTTGTTCAAAGGTTTTTCCAACCACAGACCAACCATCTTTACTCATAATTTGTCATTCTCATCTGCTACTTCATTCTTCAGTCTAGCTAATGACTGCAGTTATAACCTGAACGTGGAACGATATCTCATCAGTTCTGCACTATTTTAGTTCATAAAGCAAATGGAAACTAAATACCTACAACAGAAAAAAAAAAAAAGCCCTGCATAGAAATGAGTGAAAGAGACAGGGATTACTGCGAGCATTGGAGAAATCTAAAAGCAGCCCAGGACCTAGAGAAGGAACTGGAATTATATTTTCAAGGAGATCAGTAGAGCCTTGGGAGATTTCTGTTGGTTTAGGAACAGTTGTAAATGTCATCTTTAGTGCAAGAAGGGGTGTCTGGGGCCACTGTAATTGATCTTGTGCACATAGTCATCCATGACAGGCACATAGAAACTGTTTGTTTGTTTATTTTTCTGGGAAGCATTAGCTTTTCATTATTAGGGGACTGGACGCAGGACAAAGGTTTGTCATGTCTGCCTCCATTTCTATCTCCTGAACTCTAGTTTAGACTCCTACTTCACCCTACATGTAGGCATTTTAACAATTCAAGGAAGTCCTTTTACATACTGGAGATGCTTCTATCTTAGTCTCCAAGACTAAAGGCACAAAGATAAGAATAACTCAGTTATCTTGCTATCAGCTTTCACAATGATTTGTTAGACTTCTCCAAGGGGCATCTGGAAGTTCCCAGCTGTTACCCTAAATCTACTGTCACCTGGAATCCCAGAAACAGCAGAGTTTGGCAGATGCTGTTCCCCAAGCAGAAATAGTGACCTCACCTGACCAAGCTTGTCCCCTCCAGCAATAAGGTCTTTTCAAACTCTTTGTAGAGTCAAAATGGAGGCAGTAATCAACCAAGTTTGACCAAGACTTATGAGTCCATGTCCTGAGTCCAGTCCTTCCTCTGTTTAAACTCAAAGCTCATGTTAGTATCTAGGGAACAGATTCTGAATCAATGAGTTACAACATCTGTATTTTCCAACATCGTCAAGTTGATTAAAATCTCCTTTCTCTGCCCTCTTGTTGTTATTCATCTCTTTAATTGGCAAACTGGAACACATAGCTGAGCCCAGTGAACTAAGACTGAGAAAGCTGAATTTTTTTTTCCTATGACTCCAGTAGCAGGTATAGAGCTACTGAAATCATGCCATGCAGTTTTAATGACAGAATCTACAGTATTTGCTACTAAAGTTACTTATAGGAGGCAAGGGATATCAACCAGAAAACCTAAGTATATAACCAAGCCCCCGAGAGAGATTTTTTAAGCTTCCAAAAGAAAGCCGTTGTTTCATTACACTGTCTGTCTTCTGACATACTGACACTCCTCTGACCTTCAAAGTAAATTCATATATTGTTGTTAGAAAAATCCAGACTTTCTACACTTTTCTCAAATTGCAATACAAAGTGTACTGGCTAGTTTTGCCTGTCAACTTGACACAGGCTGCAGTTATCACAGAGAAGGGACCTTCAGTTGTGGAAGTGCCTCCATGAGATCCAGCTGTGGGGCATTTTCTCAATTAGTGATCAAGGGGGTAGGGCCCCTTGTGGGTGCTGCCATCCTTGGGCTAGAAGTCTTGGGTTCTATAAGAGAGCAGGCTGAGCAAGCCAGGAGAAGCAAGTCAGTAAGGAGCATCTCTCCATGGCCTCTACATCACCTCCTGCTTCCTAACCTGCTTGAGTTCCAGTTCTGACTTCCTCTGGTGATTAACAGCCATGTGGAAGTAAGCTGAATAAACCCTTTCCTCCCCAACTTGCTTCATGGTCATGATGTTTGTGCAGGAATAGAAACCCTGACTAAGACAAATTGGTACCAGAAGTGGGGTATTCCTGTGACAACCTGACCATGTTTTGGGGAGGACTGTGGAAGGACTTTGGAACTTTGAGCTAGAAGAGCAGTCACTGGCTGTTAAGAACTATGTGGGATATTCTGTAGGCGCTTGGAAGATCGTGTTGAGAACAGAGCAGAGATGGAGGCCTGGCTTGTGAAATTTCAGAGGGAAGATTAAAGACTCTTATCAGGGCCATGTTGTTTGACTGTGAAGATTCTGTGGTTCTGGTTAGCTGGGGCTGAAGTATCAGCTGTGATTAACAAGATACCAGAACTACTAAAGAGAGAACTTTGCATTACTGGGACTACCGATGCTGGTTACTGGAGCTAAGAAATTAGCGGTGATTAAGAAGAGACCAGCATCATTGAGGTAACATCTTCTGGGAAGTGTTTTTCTGAGAGCACAAAGAGGTTGTGTTCCAGAGATAGCTAAGGGTGTGCCTTGTGCTGCAGCAGGACTTGGTAATGTGTAAGAGTCACCCAGGTGGTACTGGTTTTGACAGCACGAAGGGGTCATGAAGAGCAGCTGAGGCTTGGCACAGTGAGAGACCATGAAAGGCCATTGGTGAAGGTGCAGCCTCAGTTTGAAATTGATGGCCCAGGACTGAAGGTGTCATGCAAAGGAGTTGAGGCTTGGCACCGTAAAGACAGTCTATGAGAGGCTATTGATAAAGCCTAGTTACAGCAGTGTTTTGGGAATGCCAGTACCATGCAGTGACCACCAAGGACAGCAGCAGCAATGGAGTACAGGCATCTGAAGCCCAGAAGACAAGATGTGTGTTACAAAGGGCAGAGCTGGAGAAGTGACCAAAGCCCTTAGAGGGGCCAGAAGATCGTGAGTTGGATCCCAGACATTGGTTTTGCTTTTGATTGTGACTGTGCCCTGATATTTTTCCCTCTTGAAGGAAGAATGTATTTTAGTGGAGCCTATAGTTAAGAGACTTTGAATTTTAAAAGATATTGGACATTTTAAATTGACTGAACCTTTAACATGTAAAGACTGTGGGACATTAGATCTTGGGGATGAATAAGAACATAAGGGTTGAGGCTTAATAGTGATGTGTTTGTGTGTCAAGTTGACAAGGGGTCAATTGTACTGGCTAGTTTTATGTGTCAACTTGACACAGGCTGCAGTTATCACAGAGAAGGGATCTTCAGTTGGGGAAGTGCCTCCATGAGATCCAGCTGTGGGGCATTTTCTCAATTAGTGATCAAAGGGGGTAGGGCCCCTTGTGGGTGGTGCCATCCCTGGGCTGGAAGCCTAGGGTTCTATAAGAGAGCAGGCTGAGCAAGCCAGGGGAAGCAAGCCAGTAAGAAACATCTCTCCATGGCCTCTGCATCAGCTCCTGATTCCTGACCTGCTTGAGTTCCAGTCCTGACTTCCTCTGGTGATCAACAGCCATGTGGAAGTAAGCTCAGTAAACCCTTTCCTCCCCAACTTGCTTCTTGGTCATGATGTTTGTGCAGGAATAGAAACCCTGACTAAGACACAAAGTCTCAGCACTAAATTATGTGGGGAAAGTGAGACAAAAAATGTAATTGGCATAATTTCTTAGCAGATATGCAATGCTACCTTTTTAAGTGTAAGCTCTAGTTTTTCATCCTCATCGATTAATAGAACACCCTTCATCTATCTTATTTTCAAGTTTTAAAATTTTAAATTTGCTGTATAGAAGTTCATTGAGATAAACCAACTTTGGATTGATCTTTTTTGTTTGCAGGTTATTTATAATAAAGTCTTAATTTAAATATGCCAGTAAAGAAGATAAATTGGCTTGAAGACTAGATGAAGGAAGAATGAGTGTGTTTGTTTATATTCGAGCTTTCTGTAACAAATCCCAAAGCCATACATGTAATCTCCGAAGGCATGTTTGCCTTACAAGTCCTATCTCCTATGAAACCAGGAGCCCAACAAACAAACAGGACCCGGCAGTATGCTTATCTACAACCTCCTTGATTCATATAAAGTTATGTATCATCCAAAGCTAAATATGTATGCAGCCAAAAATATAAATGAACAAAACCTAGATTGGTCAATGGTAGTTAGTGAACAATAGAATTTTCTTTCTTGAGTTTTAATAATTAACTCAAATTCCTTCATGGGTAAGTAGCTGATGCCATCTTTGCCCTGAGCGAACTAGTGAAATTTCACTTTGCAACTGGCTTACTTTCCCTTCAGTTCTTTTATCTCTCCCACCCACTCTCTGGACACAAAGTTCTTTTCACATGAGCATTTCTTGTTGGGAATAGGAACTCAGGTATTCAAGAACAATACACATACAAAAAAGAAAGCTTACCATAGAGGCAAACTTTACCCACCATTCAAAAAGCTAAGGTATAGCACCCTATGTCACAGGAAGTGTATATGTCTGTTCCAACTCCTAGATCTAGTCTATCAACAGTCAGTGAAGCCCAATAGCATGAAATCACCACTCCCCTTACACACACACACACACACACACACACACACACACACACACACACACA
>JADRCD010206318.1:50782-81275 GCA_019843815.1 Montemys delectorum
GAGAGAGAGAGAGAGAGAGAGAGAGAGAGAGAGAGAGAGAGAGAGAGGGAGAGAGAGACTCATTTAGTCTTAGAATGCTACTAGGGGCAATGATCTTAAACACAAGGCAAGTGAAATTCCTAAACTGACAGGAATATTCTGAATAACAGAGGCCTCCTGATTACCAGGTCATGTTTACAACTTACACACTCAGATGCAGAACTATCATAAAGAGATCACTATAAGACAGCGGGCTGCATCAACGGCTGCCATACCTGTGTTCCCCACATAACAAAAATCCTTATTTTCAAATTGAGTTTCTCCCAAGTAGGCTTATACCTTTATCACACATCAAAGCCTTTCTTCCAGGAGTCAAGCCACACTGCATTCCTGGCCTGCAACTCCAGCTTCTGTCCAGCATCTCATGTGACTAAGCTGAGGTCCCAACTGTAGGTCTCAGCAGCTCGTGACTACAAGCCTGGAAGGTGGATCAAGGTGGCTGGTTAGTGTCCTATTTCCCGTGCAGTCAGCAATCATGTCTCTCAGAACTGTCACAGTATACATCACAGACAGCATCCAGACCAGGCTGACTGAGGCCCAAAGTGCAGCTGTAAGAAAAAAAAATGGATGTACAGGTATAGAATATTAGCATCACCAGAGACCTTGGTCCACTCCTTTTGTTTGGATTGAAGAATAGCTGCTGGTGTTATCTCTAACTGACTCAAAGAAAAATCCTGAGGACCAATGCTGACATGCTGTGAGAACACCAGGAAAGCCCCCACGTGACTTTCCCTTCATACTGATGTCTGAGTACATTTGATCTCTCCCTTATCTTCAGGACAAGTGCTATCACTGCTGCTGTCTGGCTTGTACCAGATTCATCACAGCATCTAGAGATCTATGTCTGCTTCCATGGACTCTGAACAGCACACATGGACGAGAGCTTTGAAAGTATGCTTTTTGGGCCAGATTTTTCCTTATCTGTGTCCTGAAACCTGTTCAACATACCCCATGTTTCCTGTACATTAGGGGGTACAAGGATTACTATTATACTAACATTTCAGAATGTGCCTAAGAGGGGATTTGAATGTGCTCATTATAAAGAAATGATAAGTGGTCGAGTTGATAAATGTGCTAAATACTCTAATTGATTGTTACAAAACGGATACAAGTAACTAAACATCCCTTTATGTCTTATAAATAAGTACATATATTGTTTATTCTAAACAAATGTTTTAAAACTGTAAACTAAAGAAATGAATAAGTAGATTTAGTGAAAGTTTATTGTTCTGGGGAGATGGGGCTGAAGACATAGTTTAGCAGTTATGAGCACTTTCTTGCAGATGACTGGAGTTTAGGTCTCGGCATTCTTGTTGGACAGCTCACAAGTGTAACTTTTGGTCCCTTGACACCCAATACCCTCTTCTGACATCTGTGTACACTCACACATATGTATATGTGAATGGACACACATAGGCAGACACACACATACAGGCAAATAAAAATCAAATAAATTGTTTTAAAAATCAGAAAGATAAGAGAGCGTGGAAGGTATGAAAACTCAGAAGATATTGCAAACATACACAAAATGGTCCAGGAAAAGAACAAATAAAAATTATTTTAAAAACCCAGCTTCTATGCCCCAGTGTAGGGGAATGTCAGGGCCAGGAAGTGGGAGAGGGTGGGGTAGTGAGCAGGGGGAGGGGGAGGGAACAGGGAATTGTTTTAGTTTTGGGTTTTTTTTTCTTATTTTATTTTTTTTCTTTTTTCTTTTGGAGGGGAACCTGGGAAAAAAAGATATTGTAAATAAAGAAAACATCTAATAAAAAAAATCAAGAAAAAAAAAAAAAAAACAGCTTCTCTGTTAACTTTCCAGATGCCTCTTGGTGTCTTTGGTTTAGTTCCCAAGCCAATGACATCAAGCTGTAGTACCTCTTGTTCCTTGCGGTGCTGTCTCAGTCTCCTTGATCACCCAGCCTTGCTATCTGTCTTTCTGGTCCAGTCAGCTTGACTTCAGCCCTGCCCCCATTCAGCCTTCTGGTTTGCAGACCTGCTGTCCTGATTTGTCTGTTGTCTTTCCTCCTGATTTTGGCACTTTCATAACCATCTCCACTCTCAGGTCCCCTCATCCCCCAACATGTTTTCCTAGGCTGAGATTTCTGTTGAAAGGACCTGTTCACCTTCCACTGTGTCCCCCAAAGCCTCTTCCCGTCCAGCCACCTTCCATTCTGTCTTCACATTTCTCTGTGCTTTGGAACTCTCTGGCCTATGTAAATGGAAGGCTCATCCAGGGCAATTTTAAAAACCAAGTCTTAGTACATTCTGTACAAATTTTGACCAAGGAAAAAATAGCTAAGCAGTCTAGTCACTGGATATATAAGAAAACCATTTTGTGAATTTGCAAAATACAGAATAAATAAGCATGCTGCTGTCAGACACTTTTCCTATATGGGATTTTAAAAATTGTAATATATTTGTAATCTCATGTTTTCCTAAAGAGAATACAAATGGTAATATATTTTTAATCTTTGCATGCTTTCCCATAAAAAATACAATGACCTATGCAATAGTTTGTTCAATTACTCCTTTGTATAGCAATGAATGTTTTAAGAAGTTTATCATTTTTATTTTATTTTTATTTAGAAAAATGAAGCACCCTAATTTCCTCTTTCCATTTATTTTCTTTACTTTGTATATTTTTATTCATATAACCATCCAGTGGCAGATAACAGTATATTTGTCCTTAGTAAGTTTTCGAATCACTTCAGAAAAATGTCTTATATTGCATTTCTTTGTGCATTGTTCAATCGCTGCCCTAGAGCTTGGAGTGAGACAAAAGACTTCCAGTGAGCACTGCCATCTCTCAAGGGGAAAGCTTTACCCAGCTAACAGCCATTAGGAGAGGCTGAAGATGCATCACCGCAGGCTGCAATTACTCCATGAATCCCAGTTTGACTGAAGTATCACCTCTCAAGGGTGTAATCCTAGGGTCACATTTCTTTTCCAAGGGAGCTAAACCCCTCACTCTGACTATTAAAGCTGCTGTGGGCAATCCTAGACAATCAAAGCTCCTCTTCTTTTCTAAGTAAATAAAATCACCTTTAAAAGCAGGCAGTTTGATATTCACAAAAACAACAACCTACAGGGATCCAAGCAAATCAGTCACCAGCAAACACTAATTATGGTCATACAGTGACGAGAGATTACATTTACACATTGGATATTTAAAGCATCACGCTTGTGTGCCACTGAAACATGCATGGAAAGAGGCCTTTTGCTTTCAAACTTTAGGATTTTTTTAAAAAATAATTTTTAAATAATAATATAATAAAAATAATAAACAATAATAAATAAAATATTTAAAGATGTCTGCTTGCAGTAATTATTAGTTACAATATTTGTCTCCTGAAATCAGTGTCTCCAAAGCCTTAATGCCTTTTTCCAATTGGGAGGATAAGTTTGTGCTCCCAGATTTTCTTTTTTTTTTTTTTTTCTTCATCTCCATCTTCTTCTTCTTCCCCCACCTCTCCCTCCCCCTCTCCCTCCCGTCCCTCCTTCTCTCTGAGGCAAGGTTTTATGCAACCTAATTAACTTCAAATACACTATTTATCCAAGGATAGCACTAAATTTACCATCTTCCTGTCTTTCTGAGTAATGGGATTATAGATTTACACATATTTATGTGTTCTGTAAGATTGAACCCGGGGCTTTGCACGAGCTAAGTAAGATAATTCCAGTGGAGCCACATACCCAGCCCTCCACCCTCAATTCCCAGCCATCCCTCACATACCTGTGAGGCTACTTTCCATTTCTGTCTTCATTCTTTTCTATATCCTATCACACACCTAAGTGTTTATTCTCAACAATGGGTGAGAAAGGTATCATCTTATATTGTAAAGTTTAGCATTGTCATTTCCACACTGGGACAGAGCCATCTCAACCCCAGGTAACCATTACATAACAGTGCCTAGCTTCAGGTTTGCAGAATTAATGGCTGTTGGTGCAAGGATGTATTGGTAGGTGAGGGAATAAATAGTTATCTTTAAATCTGTGTGAAATTAAGATGGCTATTTTAGGGGAAAAAAAAAAGACTAGGCATGTGGTCATGTAAGGACCTTCCTGATAGCAATACACCACATTGCTAATTTTGCTCACATTAATTTGATACAAGACAGGGTAAATATTTGCTTACAGCTGAAATTATCTAGCCATGCTTTAGAGAAGAAAGTTTAAAACATCCATTTTTTTGATTAATTTAGTTGGGACAAACATGAGACTAGTCCCTCACAAGCAAGATGAAAATCATTGTGTTCTCCCTTAGAGAGATTCTGCTATTGGGAGTGGGGTACTGTATAATGAAACATTTCAATGGGGAAAAAAATCTACAACAAAGTAATAGATTTTGTTGCAGGATTTTCATACTGTCTGATGTCATCCTTCTCCCAACTCTTACTATGTCTGTGCTGCCTCTTAAAAAGCATTTTTATAATCACCCTTATAAACGGGGGCTGGAGAGCTGGCTTGGCAGCCAAAAGCACTGGTTCCCAGAGGACCTTGATTTGATTCTTATCACCCACATAGAGACACACAACTGTCTATAATTCTAGCTCTAGGGTTATCCAATGTCATTGTGGATGGCACCAGTTATGCCCATGATTCACAAACACACATGCAAGCAAAATACTCATATAATAAACTAATAATAAAATATATTAGATATTTCAAAAACAGTTTGGAATAGAAAATCATAAACTTTTAATGTCTAAATTTAAAAATACTTTGGATTTATGATATGGTCACTCTTTTGGGAATGATTAAACAATGGATTTCTACCTGAGAAAAGCAGCCAATGTAAGAAGAGAACATGTGAGATCTGTGGACTGTACCAAGGGCTGAGTGGTGGAAAAAGCCACAATGTGGACAGCACAGACACCAGGAAACCTAATAACGAGCCTTACCATTTGGGGATAGCAGAGGGATGATGTTCTCCAGTAGTGGGAACAAAACTTGGGGGTCACTAGATAACTTAAAGAAATGGTTCTGCCATACTAATCACTGGCAAAAGAATTCAAGTTAACCTGACTGTACCAAGGTTCCTTATAATGGAAAGCAGATACATCAATGGTGCTGGAGGAGGCTGTCAGTCAATGTGGCTGTGGCAGCATTAGGAACAACCGGAAAGGAGTTTCATTTAAATCCCTTTATCTCACACAACTGGACTATATTTAAAGCCTTAGATTTTATTTTTAAAATAACTCTTATTTATTAATTGAGAATTATATATGCATGTGTATATTATGTTATTCTAACAGGCCTGCCTTTATATGTTATTTGAACTTTTCCCCTTACAGCTTTTAGTATCCTTTCTTTGTTCTATGTGTTTAATGCTAGGATTATTATATGACACAGGGATCTCTTTTATGGCACAATCTCTATGCTTCTTATACCGTGAAAGACTTCTTTTGTAGGGTTAGGAGGGTCTTTCTTCTAGGACTTCATTGTGGCAGTTTCAGGACTGGGCATGAGATGCGGCATTGGAAATAGAGAGTAGGGACGAGAGTGAAGAGCAGAGACTGAGAGGCCAGCTGGTTTACAGGTAAGGAGTGCCTCAGGGTCTGGGAAGCTGACTGAAGGGAGTGAGGTGAGGTAGGAAGGTAGGTCCTTGAGAATATGGATTCTCAGGGAATTGGGTCAGAGAGGTTGGAGAGGCCCCAGCAGGTGTTTTACTACAGGCCTGGAGGTAGTACTGGGATTAAAGGATAGGAAAGAGACTAAAGATGGCCTACTTGGTCCCAGGCCAGTGTGCCCAGTGGGATTGTAGATTGGGAGAGCCTGTGGGTGTTGGCAGTGAAGAGATAGGGGTCAGGTGAGGGAGGCAGCTGAAGCAGAAGATCTGAGGAGGGAGCACAGGAGAAGGATAAGCACCTACAGATGACCTTAAAGTCTTACTATTTTCCAGCTTAGAAGCTGCTCGTATTGTTGGGAAATAAAAGGGGTCCTGGCTTCAATACTGACTGATTTTCACTAAGAACAAAAATGCAAAGATAAAGTTGTGCATAGCACCCTGCTGGGCAGTCTTGTTTTCTCCTTTCCTTTCCTAAGTCCAGTCAGCGCAATATTAAAGCAAACACTGTCCAGTCTTCAGATGTGAAAGGAAGTACTTGACAATCCCTGCCGCCTACATAATCCCAGGAAGACCAACTCAGAGCTCTTGATACAGTGTTCTTGATTACAAAAATGGGAAAATATACATAGTAACACACATGGCAACACATATGTATTTTCCCAAGATAGATGCAAAGGTCATATGATCTCAAGAATATGAGTTATGGTATAGGAAGATGAGTTTTTTCAAATACACACTGGTCTTATTTTTATTACTAAACTATTCTTTGACAATTCCATGCTTGTGTACAGTCTATTCTGAGTACCCTCACCCCTATCTTATCAACTCTCCCTGCCTAAAATCTTCTGATAGTATTCTTTCTCCCCTGTTCATGTTGTTGTTATTGTTGACTAATACACCCTAAAATAAACCCTAATAGAAATGAGACTGAACAGCCATGAATGCAGAGATGCATGACTGTTGACAGGTTTAAGGTTAAGTGACTATTGAGTGCTCAGCTCTGTACAGGATATTTATCTCCTCCCCCATCCCACCTCTAAGCTCCGGGGAACATCAAAGAGGATTAGAAAGAATGTAAGAAAGGAAAATAGGAAAAAACAGAAATGATGGCATGAAACACACACACACACACACACACACACACACACGGTGGGAATTTATTGGAGTGATGTTCTGTTGAGATGTCAGAGGTTTTAAGTTCAGACTCCATTTTAGAGAACCTGACCTAAGTTTGAACTCAGATAAACTAACAGGCTGATACTTAGCATTAGTCTCCAAGTTGCCCCCCAACAAAACCTGAGCCTAGATCCAGTCTCTAGGCTAATCCCCAACAAGACCAGAGTTTCCAGGTTACACCCTCAATAAGACCAGTGCCTCCAAGTTATTGCCCCAACAAACCTACACCCAAGGTTACAAGCCCACCCCATGCCTAATGACCACCAATGCAGAGTTGAGCAGAAGTTAAATTTATGATATGACTCCCAGCACCAGCCAATTATGTTAAAGGCCACAGGAGCTTTCCAATTAGATGCTTGCACACATATTCCCTGCTTGCTGTTTACTATAAAGCCTTGCCCCAGTAGACATTTGGGGCTCCCCCACCACCAAAATCGTGCTGTGTAACTGTGGTACATTGGGAGGGCCTGAGCTAGCTTGAATAGAATAAAGACCCTAGTGTGAGTTGTATAAGATTGGCTCCTGTGTGTGTGTTTTTTTTTTGGGGGGGGGGACTACTAACATTTCGCTGGCACCACACTGATCTGAGTAGTACAACAATGAATAGCTCCTAACAGAAAGGCCATGAGATTAATATCTCGGCAGTCTCCATCTAGTGCTGGAGTCCTAAAGATATACTTGTCTGCCATCTATACTGGAATCCCACATCTATATTGGAATCCAAAGAAGTACGTTCTAAAACTAGTGAAGGATATTGCCTCAGGATTAGTGCAGATGGACTTGTCAATGAAAGGGCTTGTAGGCAAAGTCCAAAGGGTTCTTCTATTGCTTTTTGTTATTGTTGTTCATTTGCTTTTTATGTAGGCTGCCACAAGACGTGGCCCAGATTTAGGGTGTGTCTTCTCACCTCAAATGGTTCAATCAAGAAAACCCATCACAGGCCTAATGTACGCTTGGGTTTTAGTTGATTTCAGATATAGTCAGATTGACCATCAAAATTAGCCACCACAAATGCTAACTTTATATAATTTTATCTTCATTAATGCCTATGTTTTACCAAAATTGTCAGGTTATGAAAATTTGACTTGCTCTTGTTAATGTATCAAGCCAACTCTAACCACTGTGAGTCACTTCCTTCATAATCTGTGTCCTCTCTTACTCCTAATCATAGTATCATGCCAGTAATGACTCCTGAGTCTTTCCTCCTGAAGCAGTTTTTCACTTGAAAGACAGGAAGTCCCTTCTCTGTCTCCAGTCCTTGCAATACCTACCATATCAATGACTATAATGAATGCCAGGAGATGAACCAACTGCCCTTTTCTAACTGGGTACCGAAAAATTGTCCAGATGCAAACACCTAGAACTACTTGGTCCTTATCACTACCTCATCACTGATGTTAACTAAGGTGAACAACTGTTGTTGGGATTAACTCATTAAAGAAAGCTCAAAATTTTAGTGAGGTACCATCAATAGTTTTCTTACACAAGTGGTAGGTGCATCGTTATATTAAGGTCTCCTGGTAAACTTTCTGAAGTTCTTCTTGCCTGTAATTTCTAGGACCTGGGAGCCTTGGGGACCCTTATGGCAGCTGCTCCAGTCATCTACCCATGTACATGCTCTTCAGGACTAAGGAACATGTCTCTAGCTAATTCAGGTAACTAAATGTCTTCAAATGAGTCTTCTGGAATTACTATCACCTGATCCATTATCCAATCCCAAATCATGCCCTCCCTCTAGTGGCAGTCTAAAACGAATAGCTGGTCACTGCAGTTGTATATAGACCCAGCCATCTTGCTTCCATCCAGCCATCTTGCCTCCTTTTCAGATAACTCGAAAGGGCTCCTCTAGCCCCAGAATTCCTTGGGCATCTGCTGAGAATTTGGGTACAGTCACTCTGTCTTCCAACTTCTCCCTCTGAACTCTGTTGTGCTGTGCATAGCAACACACATATTTTAATATCACACCACGTATAAAGAGGCACATCGTGAAAACTGCTGAAAGTTTAAAACTGGAGCTGAACTCCACCAAATAGAAGAGATAAAAAGGTATGGTGGTGTGATTTCACTGGACTGCCTCAGCTATTAAATTATAGCATTTAAATGCAGCTTTATATAAATAAATAAATATACATACATATATATAAGCTTCAGTAAAATATTATTTTATAATTATAAATATAATGAAATCTGTGTGGCTTTAGTAAATATGCTACTGAAACAAGCATCCATATATTAAGTTTCCAAGGCTCACAAGAGATAGAAACTTATTGTATGAATAGCAAGCTGTACCAGGAGTAGTTAGTCATTTGTATTTTCAGTAGAGTGTCTGGAAGTACAGGGTGAATGGAAATTGGCTATAGGAATGAAAAATAGCTCAGTTAACATTAATAATCATGAAAAAAATGAAAGTGACCTTAATATCTTAATAATAAGGGCATGTTTAATGACACCTTATTAGCTGACTCCTGCCTTACACAATTACGAAGACAGCTCTGGATAGACACAATACTTGGTGTGGCTGAACAATTGCTACTCTTGGATGAACAGCACTTTATCTGTGCAGTTCATCCTTCAGTAAAATAGGCTTTAATTCTAAGACATGGAAAGACAAAGCTAGAAATTGCTCTGTTAAAATTCTACCAAAATAGCCACGAAGACTGCTCAATGACCTTGGGCCATAAACTAATTAATTCCATAGTATTGACACTGTTCCTAACACATAAAAAAAAAAAAAAAGAGGATACCTTGGTGACCTATGACCAAGCTATGGATCATCTAAGTAATGCTCACCCCCACCAGAAATTAAACGGAAGTGCACTTGAGTTTTTGAAGAGACAAGAAATTGTGTTCATGTCAAGGACAACTTTGAAATAATAATATACCAAATTAAACTTAAGATAGACTGAGTAATTTAAAATAATGTTTCTCATTACTTTTTCTGTACTTGTCATAATTTATAAAATAGGCTCTTTTAAATTATTTGGAATAATTAAAACAGATTAAAGAGTAGGGTTTTTCACATACATCTGAAAATAAGTGATTTCAAGCCTAAATTAATTAAAGTGAAAATTTCTTAGCAAATTGGTAATTTTAGTGAAAATTTTTGTAGCTGTTGAATCAAAAAATATACAACACCGAGTGTCCATTAATGTTTTTTTCTACCTTCTAATTATTTTTCTACCTGAGTAAAATAAGAATTAACTCACAAATAAAACCACATGTGTGTTAGAAGTACATGACTTTACTAGAAGTCAGTGTTAGATCCAATGGCTCATCACCTTTTTAAGACATTTAAGTTTCCATTTCCATTTCAAACACAAAATGGAGACAAGAATAAAATTACGTTTTTTTCCTGAAGGTCAGCACAGCCTATAAGTTTGCCTACCAGATTTGTCTGAGCTGTTGCTTAGATTGGAAGATTTGCTCCAGAATTAGAGCCCTACAACAAAGGAATATATAAGTATAAAATTGCAGGAAGCAAGGCTATGTGCTCTTTGTAGGTTTGTTTGTAACATAGTAACAAAGGTACTTCTTTGTTGTTAATGTCTAGGTTTCATATGACCAATCTGTTTCACTTTAGTGTTATATTTGCAGGTTTAAAGCCTGAATTAAAAGGAAAATATAAAGTGTAAGGAAAGGTGTGCCTAACTTGATTTACCAAATCCAAAATGGAAAGGTTTAATTCTGAGCATCTCAAACTGGCCTTCCAGATTTGTGGCCAGTGTCTCACATTACAGGGTTCCCTTGCCATTTTTATACACTGGTTGCACTGGACAAAGTATCCTTCTCGACTTACCTCTTTTCCTTTTTCCTGAATTTCCCAATTTGGGAGTGCAATGTGTTATTAAATGCTATTGCTCTTCCTGCTTCATCAAAACCCATCTTGAAGTAAGTACTACCCTGTCACATGCACATATTTTGAAAAAAGATGTAGTCTAAATTATTGCTTTAGGATTTGCAGACATTGAAAAGAAAACGGAACCAGATTGGTCTTTTTAGCACTAGCAAGTCTCTGACCTTAGCCTAAATGTGACTAAAGTCTCAGATTTCTTTAGAGTGAGTAGTCAGTCAGCTACAGTAACTCCCACCCACAGCCCTGAAGGAGGGGTTTCTTGTCCTCAAGCTAAAGAAAAGATGAGTAGGGAGACATAGGAACTATAACCTAAAAAGAAAGAAAGAAAGAAAGAAAGAAAGAAAGAAAGAAAGAAAGAAAGAAAGAAAGAAACAAACAAACAAACAAAGAAACAAACAAAGAAAGAAACAAAGAAACAAACAAAGAAACAAACAAAGAAACAAACAAAGAAAGAAAGAAACAAAGAAAGAAACAAAGAAAAAGAAAAAAATAGATGGCTCTTCTGAATGAAGCAACATTTCTACACCCAGAAAAACATCTTCAAGACTACAAAGGAATTCTCCTGGAGATAAAACTCTAAAATGGGTGTTATAGAAGTGTTTGCTGGAGGAAGAGAAAGCCGTCTCTAGAAGGGTTGGCAGAGGGAGGTAAAGTCACATCCTGGAAGAAAAAGGGAGACTCCCAGACAACCAACCCAAGCAGAGTATATCTTCACAGGTGAGCATAAGCTAGGAAGTCTCCAGGGAAAACCCAGCCATGGCATCCACCAAAGACTGTATCAGAGAAAAGAAAAGAAATCTTCTGAGATGATTTACTGTACCCAGTGGCAGATATGCTTGGAGATTACCACTGAACCTGCTACCTGTGATGGCCCTCCTTCTACCACATCAGTAAGAAGAGAACCTACCCAGAAACAGAAGGTCAGGCACACACAGAGAAGTACTAGAGAACGTGGGGGTCCAAGTTAGTTTGCCCTGGACAAAGTTAAAAAGTGAAGAAGTTTGAGTCTAGTTTCTTCTGGGATTGGGTGACATCATTGGATGCTTTCATGCTGAATGCCTTTCAGAGGCAGGGGTGGACACATATTTTGTCAGTCCACAAAGTTTATCAGTCAGGCTTCTTTTTCATTTGAAAGCATAAGCTTGCGGTTTCTAAATCCAAAGTAAAGCCTGAGAAGAAGACTACAGATTGGTGTTCCAGGAGCAAGGTCCTCTTCAGAGAACTGAAGTGATGTTTACAAACTTTGCTATTCTGCATGTTTTTCTGTCCAATAAGCAAATAATGCTGCTGTAAAGGAACATAGTTTAGTAAAAACCTAATTAGCTCTTCAAGACGATTGCTAGAGTTGCCTATTTCACATATACAGATATGAACCTTATACTTAACAAACACTATACATATTTTATATGTATTTATGACCTGAGTTGTACATATACAAACATTTTAATAAATTGTGATTTTTACATACAAATCCACTAAGCTTGACACTTTAAACCATCTTAAGTTTTTGAAAATTTTGCTTGAATTCCACTACTTGTCATTAATAAGTAGTAGGGATTCTAGTCTAGAACATTTAATGTTTGATGGTTATAAGATGGCTTGATCCCAATATTTTGTGCCATTTGAAACATCTTAGGATTCTCCTAATCCATGTGTGTTCTTTTGTGATTGGGTTACCTCACTCAGGATGATACTCTCCAGATCCATCCATTTCCCTAAGAATTTTATAAATTCATTGTTTTTAATAGTTGAGTAGTACTCCATTGTGTAGATGTACCACATTTTCTGTATCCATTCCTCTGTTGAGGGACATTTAGGTTGTTTCTAGTTTCTGGCTATTATAAATAAGGCTGCTATGAACATAGTGGGGCATGTGTCCTTATTACATGTTGAAGCATCTTCTGGGTATATGCTCAGGTGTGGTATAGCTGAGTCCTCTGGTAGTACTATGTCCATTTTCCTGAGGAATCACCAAACTGATTTTCAGAGTGGTTGTACCAGCTTGCAATTCCACCAGCAATGAAGGAGTGTTCCTCTTTCTCCACAAGCTCACCAGCATCTGCTGTCACCTGAGTTTTTTATCCTGCCATTCTGACTAGTGTGAGGTGGAAATCTCATGGTTATTTTAATTTGCATTTCCCTGATGACTAAGAATGTTGAACATTTCTTTAGGTGCTCCTCAGCCATTCAGTATTTGTCAGTTAAGAATTCTTAGTTTAGATCTGTACCCATTTTTAATAGGATTATTTGGTTCTCTGAAGTCTAGCTTCTTGAGTTCTTTGTATATATTGGATATTAGCCCTCTATCGGATATAGGATTGGTAAAAATCTTTTCCCAATATGTTGGTTGCTGTTTTGTCTTATTGACAGTGTCCTTTGCCTTACAGAAGCTTTGTAAATTTTTTGAGATCCCATTTGTCAATTCTTGATCTTAGAGCATGAGCTATTGGTGTTCTGTTCAGGAAATTTTCTCTTGTGCCCATGTGTTCCAGGCTCGTGTACTCTCTAATAAGTGGATATTAACCCAGAAGCTCAGAATACCCAAAATACAATCCACAAACCACAAGAAACTCAAGAAGAAAGAAGGCCAAAGTGTGGATGCTTCTTAGAAGGGGTAACAAAATACCCATTTAAGGAGTTGCAGAGACAAACTATGGAGCAGAGACTGAAGGAAGAACAATCCAGAGACTGCTCCACTTGGGAATCCTTGAGAATCCTTTCCACATTCAATCATCAAATTCAGATACTATTGTGGATGTCAGCAAGTGCTGGCTGACAGGAGTCTGATATACCTGTCTCCTGAGAGGCTCTGACAGTGTCAGACTAATACAGAAGTAGAGACTCACAACCATCCATTCATTGGGCAGAGCACAGAGTCCCTAATGAACGAGCTAGAGAAAGGACCCAAGGAGATAAAGGGGGTTACAGCCCTTTAGGACGAAGAACAATATGAACTAACTGGTACCCTCAGAGCTCCAAGGGATTAAACCACCAACCAAAGAGTACACATGGTGGGACTCATGGTTCCAGCAGCATATGCATAGCAGAGGATGGCCTAGTTGGTCATCAATGGGAGGAAAGGCCCTTGGTCCTCTGAAGGTTTATGTCCCAATGTAGGGGAATGTCAGGGCCAGGAAGTGGGAGAGGGTGGATTGGTAAGCAAGGGAAAGGGGGAGGAAACAGGGTTTGTTTTTTATTTTTGCTTTTGTTTTTGTTTTTTCAGAGGGGTAACCAGGAGAGGAGATATCATTTGAAATGTAAATGAAGAAAATACCTAAAAAAAAAAAATCTCCTAATCCTTAGTACCTTCCTGGTTGAACAAATTTCTAAAGTTCCTAAGTATTGCTCTTTTTTGTTGAATAATGGCTCAGAGAACTTCAAACAAAATACAGTGTTCACCATGGAACAATGGAATCCCCTGCTATGTTATCAGACTGAGGTCTATGGACTCCTTTTACTCCATACCATGACCTTCTAGAAACAGTGAGCAATTCAGCAGTAGAGAAAAAGTGGCATTATTTATTGGCATTTTCTTTCCTAAACAATAGACAGTTATATTTCTCTCATTTTTAAAACTGCTCGTCCATACTGCACACAAGTAAGAAGACATAAAGAAATGTTCTTGAAGTATAGTCATCAATCATTCAACCTGCAAACATAAAGTTTTCTTAAGGCTTAAAAATGAAAACTATAAAGCTGGGGCTATGATTTAGTGTGAGGAATGTCTACAATACAAGCGTCTCTAGTGCCTGCAAGGTAGTAGAGTCCTGCCTATAAACCTAGTGCTCTGGAGGCGGAGACAGAGGTTCACCAGAACAAGCTGACAGACTAAAGTATCTGAACCTGGGAGCTCTGGGTTCCAGAGACAACAGGTCTTATCTGATTACCTAAGGGGAAGGGTAATGGAAGACACTTAACATAGGTCTTTATGCTCATACATATGCACATGTACATGTATAAACATACACATGCAATAGAAAAAACAAAAAGAAATGTGGGCTGGTCAGCATCCTCCTGGACCCACACTCTCCCTAGCCTTCTAGATATACCACAACCTGTCCACGACACTCTTCTTCTCCATACTTCCCAACTTTTGGTTAGGATATTGTGTTTTCTAACTTCCAAAGGGTAATTTATATATAGAACAGTTTTCCTATGCAAAGGGAGAGAAACAAGCAATTGGCATTAAAACATAATCCACACTCAAGAATCTATGATTTCATTAATTCTACTTTATATAGGGTCATTTTCTTACTTTTGTGTCTGATTAACATTTATTAATTTTTATCTCTCCTACTGTGCTTCCTTAACCATGTTCTACAGCCAACTATATCCTTTTTTGCCTCTCATCTTATAACCTATCTTCCTTCTTCAATACTACATACTAACTCCAGTCTACAATTACCACACCACTACCACCATCATCCGCCATGAGTGTGCCCTCCCTTTCTAGCCTTTTTCCCTCATACAAGCTTCCTGAACATTCGTTTCTGTGCAGCTAAGCATACATATAGAGTAGAAAACAACCATACTCACTGTTACCTTGATTGTATGCTCACTAACACAAACTGAGCCCTTATTATCTCAAAAGCCTCCTGAGCTCCACAAGTCCTGCTTCTCCATAACTGATGTAAATGGGTCCAGTCTTAAGAGAGGCTGTGCAAATAGCCACAGCTGCTCTGGCTCAATGGTACTGATGATGTCCAACTAGAAGACATAGCCACAAAGTATAGAGAGGGATTAGAGATTGAGATGAAATGAGGGTTTGGTTTCTGCTAAGAAAAAGTCATAGAATATGAGATATATAGGTAGAAAAAGGAACCATAAATACATTTTTATATGTGCTATTTTAGTTTGAAAGTTTTTCACATCCACAATCACTATCAAGCTCAGCAGTATCCATTTGATTATTTTAATTAATTCTCATGACCAGACTGTTTTTATTAACATGAAATAAAGAGATCTTGCTCCAACAAGGGCTGTGTTTCATACTTAAAACCTAATTTTAACAGTTTACCTTTGTAAATTCAAACTGTACTTTTTATCATTACAAGAAATTTCTTGCTACCAAGCTTAATTTCTTTTTGACCTCTGGGTAAACTTTATTCAAACTATAACCCCTTTTACAAAGGAATTCCATTGCATTACAAATGTAGAGATTTGGAGAGTGTCATCAAAGGATTTCCTCATCTGACCCTGAGATTCACAGTCAAAGGCTACCTTTATCAGCCTCTTGTTGTCCAACTGAATATCATGGGTCCTAGTCTCTGTCTTCTCCATGTGCACTCTCAAGTCACTCCTGCCTCCTCTCTTTTATTATGAGTAAAAAAGCTCATGGCTTCCTCCCAAAACAGACTTAGAAAGAATGCATTGTCAAGAAGTTTTGAACTAATATGAAATGTGTAAAAATTGTATTATTCACAGGTAGAGTGGAATGGAAGATTAAATTAAAGAACAAATTCCTCTTTCAGAATTATCCACTGTAAGGGAAAAATTGATTTTCGGGTAAAAATTTACTCTCATGTGCAGATATTAAAGGTGTATCTCTTGTTTCCATGTGGAACTTATAGGGACATACATCATTTTCCTTGATTTTAACTCTAAGCTCTATAAACTCATGAAAATTATAAATTTGAAGTCCAGCAAAAACATAAAAGAAAATCAGTTAATGATCACTAAGAAAACCCAACTTGATCATCAATAGGATAAGGAAGAAGTTGGAGAAGCAGCAATGTCTATGAAGCATCAAAACTGAACCCTGACAGTTTTCTGGTTAATACAAGAATAGCATCTATTCTTATACACTGAATTTTAATTATGCTCAATGCTTGTTGCACTTTCTGGGAAAGAAAGCACAAAATTTATGTGTATTATAATTTAAATCCTAAATTTACTTATGTTATACAACTCTTGTTTTTTTCTCTTGAACTGTGGGGCTTATTGGGAGAATGTGCATCTCTATCCTTGTGTAATGATTCTTTGTGTTTAATGTCATAAATCAATAAATCATTAAAATAAACTAAAGGCAGCTAAATGATTCATAAAATCAGCTTTCAATTTATGGTTTAATAATAAAAAAGATTCCATATAAGCTATGATGTGGTTTCCTCCTTATTGATGAGTTTCATGTTGAAAGTGAGTGGAGCTCTTCAAGAATAATAGTAAATTTTGTTTGCAATCCCAAATAAGTGCTCAGGGAAAGCACAGTCATTTGAAAAGTCACAAACAAGGGATCTCATCAAGCACCCTCCTCAGTGTTCCCTTTTGTGTGGCTGTTCTCAAGGTCAAGCTCCTACTGGCCAGCCCTCCCTGTTCTAAATTTACTGAAAGACATAGAAGCTACAACTCATTGTATGCCCATCTATAATTTCTAGATATGATCAATACATATTTGGTAATATTCTCAAGGGAACTACTAAATGTCCATTCCTTCTTCTTTTTCATAGCAAGCTATTACAGGAGACTCAACAGAGATGAATCATAATACCTAGGTTCTTTTAAGCATTAAGTGTCTAAGAGTATAATATTGTATATATTTAAATTAATTTCTCAAATATATTAATAAACTGTGCTTGAGACTGGATGCACTTGGGCTTTATTCTCAAATATGGCTGTTTCGTGGTCCTTAACAGGATTCAGGAGTTCTTAGAGACCACAAATGAGAGAGGTATCTCAATATACCTCATTTTAGATTTTGAGTGGTTTCCCTACCACAGAACAGAGTAAAGAAACCAGAGGACTGAAGTAGGTAGCCAGGCATGCACACCTGCTTTCCCATGTGGGAATGTACCTTCTCCCTTAATTTTTCTGACCAACTTTATACATGAATACTTGCCATAGATCTTTTTAGAAATATAAAATTTTGAAGTGTTATTAATTTCATCTTCTGTATATATGTGTTTTGCCTGAACATACATTAGTGTACCATGTGTGCTCCTGATTCCATCAAGGCTGGAAGAAGATAGACACTGAATCCTATGAAAGTGGAGTTACTCATGGTTATAAGACACCATGTGGGTGCTGGGAACCAAGCCAGGTTCTCTGAAAACCAAAGAAGTGCTCTTAACAGCTGATCTCTTTCTCCAACGGCATGCTCCATAGTTCTTGTGAAAGCATATCTATAAATTGTGAAATGTTGTTGAAATAAATCTCCATTGATTATGAAAAAGATTTCAAAAGATAGAAGTTTGGATTTTTTTTCTTAATCAGAAACTGTCTGATGACCTCTATTTTCTCTGAGGCAAATCAAACAAATATACACATGTCACCACTTTTTCTACCCTCTACTGGAAAAGATAATTGCAGAATTCTGGTTTTCAGAAAAATTCATAAGCTAAAAATACAGTCATCAAAGATGTGAGATCATCTTATTCTGAAAAATACTTCTATTCCAGACATATCATTTGTGATATGTTTAAATAAAGTATTTGAAAAGTAGCATGTATGCAAAATACATTCTTATAACATCATCTAGTGAAAATTTTAAGGCACGGTGGTGATGATGATGATGATGATGATGATAATGATAACCAATGATTTAGAGAAGGATACAGTATATTCTTGCATGATTGTTGGTTTTGATCTCTGAATTTGTTCCAAGACCTTTGGTATACGGAAAATTTTTAACATAATGTGGTCTTCAATGTATGGTTACTTATACTTATTCTGTGTAAAAGCAATAACTGGTGAATGTAGAAAACAGAGCTAAGTAACCTGAGCCTCATGAAAGCTTATGAAATGCACATTGAACATTTGCCAACCCACCTCACTGTATCCAAAGGCTATGAGCCATTATCACATGGTGTAACAGTTACAGCATCTTCAAAACACATATACTTGCTAGGTAACAATAAACTAGAAGCCGAAACTCTTTTACAAACAAATTTCAGGTATTTCTTAAGGCAAAGTATCATGTTAATTCAATATTACTTCTTAACACTTAACATGTATGAGACTATACTGTCTGTCCATTCTACTTGATTTCTTACTTTATGTCAGTGATTTCATGTTTTTACAATTATGTCTCTACACAGCTATCTGAAAATTTGTTTATTATATGATTTAAAATAATAAAGTTATTTTTAGCAACATATATTTCCTTTTATATCTGAGCTGTTTCTTTCTTTCATTGGGATGGTGTCTCACTGTATAGACCTGGTTGGTCTGCAATACAGCAATCCTTCTGCATTTGTCTCCCACTTGATGGGAATGAAGATGTCCCACACCACACAGCTCCTTAAGTATTCATATTTCTTGGGCATTTTATTTGTTGATGCCAGAGTTCAGAGAGTACCTCTTTATAGGGATGCCCCTGTACAAATAAATGAGCAGAGACATATAGGTACAGAAGAAGCAGAAATGGTTCATTAGGGAAGAATACACTGCAAAGGGAGAAGGCAGGCAAAGAAAAGGGAGGATTTTGGCATCTCAGGTGCCCCATTGCACAAAGAGCAGGAGTCTCTATATTATCACAGTAGAAGCTTTGGGGCTCATTTGCAAGCACATTTTTTTTCTGTGTAAGTTCTGTTAAGAGGTAGCTCTACATACAACTCCATCTGTTACTCATTTCCCAAGGGAGTGTGCTAAACTGTTATGGACCGTGGAATAATCTGAGAAACTGTAATACAGTTTTAGCTGACCTCCATGTGAGGAAAGGGATGTGGTTGTCTTCCTCTTTGCCAATGTTTTAAAATGTGTTTTTTAAAGCTTTGTTTGTGGCCCTGCGGAACTCACAGTATTCAAGGCTCTACCACAGCCCTGAATGTCATTGTGCTTTTCATTGTCAAAGTTATAGCAACTCTAGAACTTCATTGTTTTTTCTCCTGAAGAATGAGTCTACACTGTGAATGATAATGTGGAGTGGGGTAGGCTGATGTCTCAGAATGAAGCTCTTAAACGCAGGTCAATGCTGCTTACACGGAATTTAACTGTTTGATTCTTTTTGTGCTTAATGGCCAAAACAGCTATTTGCAAATATCCCATTCTTACATATTTGCAAAACTAGTTCCCACTGTTACTTATTATATCACACAAAATTACCAAATGGACCCATGCTCCATTACTGTTCATACTACTGTAAAAATAAATAAATAAATAAATAAATAAATAAATAAATAAAAAAGTTGCTGTTTTGTCCTTGGAGGAAAAAAAAAAAAACAGCTGAACAACTGATTTATGACCATCTCATTCCCTGTCACACCTTAACAATGATTTGGTCTTAATTTATAAGGCAATTTGATATGGCTAGAGGACAAGATTCAGTTTAACACTGAATTCTCTCCAAATATGACAGCATGTTCCCTCTGTGGAGGTGGCAGTGTTACTGGTGATTATTAGTGGGGAAGGAACATTGTACTAAGTGAATAAATTTTTTCTTTAACAAATTAAGTCAGACTAAAACAAAAAAAAAAAAAACTACGCATATTTCTAGGAGCTAGTCTTCGTCTCTGTCAGAAACAGCGATACATAGTAGAAAGCAGAAGGGAGGTCTCAACCTCCAATCGCTCTGTCAATGAGCTGGGAGGTGACAAAAAGCGCACACTGGAGAAAAAGAAAGCATCTTCAACAAATCTGAAAAATGGGGTGTTGACATGCAGAAGAGTTAAATTTAATCTGTATTCTCACACTGCGCAAAACTAGATGCAAGTAGATCAAAGACCTCAATTTGAAAGCTGAAACACTAAAACTACTAGAAGAAAATATAGGTAGTACCCTGCAAGCTATAGGTATAAGGAAGTTTCCTCTAAACTTTTTGCCAAGAAGTTAGGAGCAAAAGTTGATAACTGGGCCCTCATAAAACCAAAAAGCTTCTGCAGAACTAAGAATGCAATCAAGTCAGTAAAGAGCCCCACGGAACGGGAAACAAGCTTTGCCAGGTATGCACTTGACTAAGGGTTAATAGCCAGAATTTCCAAAACTCAAAAAATAGTCAAGTGAGCAAAATGACTGAATTAATAAGTGGGTGGGTTAGGGAATCTAAGCAGGAAGTTCTCAATAGAAGAAATAAAAATGGTAGGGAAAACAGAATCTTCATTCAGCATCGGTGTGGATGAAAATCAGTGTTGTCACTCAGAAAATTGGTATGGCGAATTCTCAAAAATACATATGTGTGAGAGAGAATTGACCCACTTCTGCTGACAATGCTTTCCACAAGTACCATAGAATAACAAAACCCCAACACCAGGCATGAGGAACCCTCCATTTGGATGGTTGTACAAGGTAATACAAATGACTGCCAAGACAATATAAGCTTATTGCTGTACCTATTGGTTGCCTTTCTGCAGGTGATGGCAGAGTCCTATTGCTAAAGACATTGCACACTTAGGTCACAGGAATTGACTGAGCTGGATCTGGCCTGAAAGCTTATTTTCTGTGGTCTAAATTCTAAATAGCTTTAATTCTGAAATGTTTCACTGTCCCCCAACTCAGCAGGAAAAGAAGGGCAGGTTTATCTTATTTATTTTGCACACTTCCAATTGTCTGCAAGGATCATTTGTTCCAATGACTGTCTTTACCTTCATTTTAGTTGGTAATTAGGGTTGTTAATTTATTACTCATCTGCCCCATCTTCCATGGCTCTTTATCTAAACAGACATAGCCTCAGTTATGTCCAAGCCAGAACCGATTATTTCACTCTTATCAAAATCAGCCTTAGAACATGCTAAAATAGAACTGGATTGGCATGGGGCTCTTGCCCCTCTATTACGTTCTGGGATTCCTCATGTCCTGAAATAATGTCTATCTCATAGACGTCTTCACAGAAGTCCTAGGTTGAGAACACTTCCAGAAATGTAGCTAATTCAAACTGTAAGATGAAGTGAGAGAAATGGAAATGATGCCCACATTTTTGTCATGCAAAGCAAATTAAAGGAGAGTAAAGCTTGGTGAAACACAGATTCTTCTTCCAAACCAAGGGTGGCATTATTTTTGTGGGTAAATTTATTGTCTATACATATCTCCTAATGATCCAGTTTACAGACTCAGAGAAATTAGGTATCAGATTTACTCCTTATCTTCTGCCCTTGTGCTCAGTATGTGTATAATCACTGGGAACATGAATGATTGGATCGCTGTCCTTGGTCCTGAGCATCACTTTCTTCTCCCCAATGCTATTGGTGAGTTCCAGCTTTGACATGCCTCTTGTTATGCTCACATCAGCCTATAACTTCTGAGTCCTCATATCCAGAATAATTCTTAACACTAATAAAAATAAGTTCATAGAGAATGTAGATAAACAGTTCTGGCCCAAACTGCAATAAAATATTCCTTCTTCCAATGCCTTGAAATCTAAAGTCTGTTATGTGTGTGTCAAGATAGATATTGACATAATTTGAAAGCTAAAACAAATGAATAGATGATTAATAGTTAACTCCCTTAGTTTTCCATATAATAACATGGGTTGAAATGATCCAAAGATTGTCTAGTGTTCTTGAAGAAAATAAGTAGTAACACTAACAAAATGAAAAGAAAAATATAGTTCACACGTTTCACTTTAAATAGTAATGCTGCAAAACAAGGTTTGCTTTTAAGATTCAACTTGGCTGAGTTTGTAACCAGATGTCAGCTCTTGCATCACTATCCCTAGCTCTGTGAAATTGTTTATAGAATAATAAGCTATTTAGCTATTAATATGAGTTCTGTGTACATGCTGTCCCTCACCAGCATCTTAGCTGTGTTTTTCTTGCAAGTGAGTACAATATTACTACCTCACAAGATTGTTCTAAGATACGATGTGGTTATTCATATGTGATTACTGCCAGATCCATCAACTTTACTAACCCTAAACACACTTAGTGTTTTATTACTAGTATTCACATCACTACTTTCCAACCAGGCATCTTACTCTACTGAGAAACCTACCCATTACTCAGTGTAGAGCTTTCTCATAGGTCACATTCTTTGAACTTTAGTGTCTGAATACAAGGCTTGTGGCAGCAACTATTATCTCTAGTCAAATGAGACATCAACCATATTGGAACATGATAAATGTTCCACTACTTTTCAAAAATTTTCCATGTACATGACACTAAGTATCAATTGCCAGGCTGAATTGGCATTCATGTCCAAATTCAGCCTCTCCTCCTCCCCTCTTTCTGTCTCTCCTCTATCACTCTATCAGCAGCTCTACTTAATAAACCTATATCAGTGTTCTCCCAGTATACATAAGCACTCGCTTCACTGAATCTACTTTTGGCACTCCTTCATGTAACAGTGCTGAATCAAGCTGACTCTGAACCCATCCGTCATGATTTACCCAATTCCTCTTAGAGTAACTCAGAGTCCATGGGAATGGTCTAGTCAGAGACAAGGTCCCAGTATTGCAATAGCAATCTTGAATAAAACTTGTAATCCTTCTGCTTCATCTCCTTGAATTCTGAGAGTATAAACACATACTATCATGATCTACAATGACGGAATTATATAACCTGGAAAATATAAGCAACACATTCCATCAAAGCCTTATTCTCCAACCTAGAAAGATAATAATGTGTAAAAATTAAATGATTACTTAGAATGCTAACATAATAACTTCAAATATAACTGTATGATGGTTTAAAGGAAGATATTCCTAAATTTTGAAATTTTTCATATGTGAGAGTTGATATTTGAGACTGATAGCCATCTGACTGCATGAGCTCATTGTTGGACTGTATAAAGAATCTACTTGCTATTTAAGCTCACCTTGAAAACTCTCATTATCCCAGCTTGAGCTGAACATACTTGAATAACATTGGAGCTGCATGTAATTAACCAAGCTTCAAATTGGTGTTTTTCTGGATTCTGTATTACCTTCTTATCTGTAGTTTCTCCTTAAAGACATTCATATTTATCTCAAGAAGCTAGAGTAATCCAAAGCCTGAAAAAACACACAAAAGGTTGTGGGAGAGATACTTTTTAAGTCCCTCAATTTCTTATTCTTTAGTTATACCAGTATAATTTCTCCACTTCCATACAGATAAAGTACTAGAGATAGTCAGATATGTTAAGATTGTTATTTAATTTCCTCAGTACATGTTTTTTTAAGAGGATAAATATTAAAACCTCATCATGATATCTGAAACCAAAATATTCATAATTTAAATGTTTTATTCATTTTATTTTTCATATTATATTTTTGGTCAGTTTCTTTCAAAATTAAGGTTTGAGGTTTTGCTTTTCTTTGCACTGTTATATATCACTATAGAAATATCTTTATCAGTAAATATAACATGCCCTTTTATAGAGAGGAGAAAAAAACACTCCCATTCAGATAATTCTTAAGTAATGTTTTTTTCAGTGCCTAAGTGGTAGAACCAATGTGCATTCATGTATACATGAGGCAGAGCCACAGGGTGTGAATAATTAGAACCAGCAGGAACCACAGCCCCTGCAAACCTTCTGCTCTCTGCTGAGCCAAGTGGCTCTTAGGGCTCAGTCCCTGGAGCAGGCAGGTGGATTGGCCAGCTGAGACAGAGTGAGTCAGTTGGGAAGTAAAGATTCAGATCCCTGGGAAGGAACATAAACCATGTAGAACAGATGCTCACACAGATGGAGGAATAGGGGACAGTCATCGACCAGAGTATTTGAAGCTCTGTGAAGTTTCTTGGCACAAAAAAGTAATTGAACAAAACTCCAGGAAAGGAGCAACAGGAGAAGTGTGACACCTCAGAAGTGGCGTAAACCACTTAGAACAGGTAAATTTCAAGTCTGTCTCTGGTGCTAAAATTTTATTATTTTACACAAGTCAGCTCTTTTTACTAATTTATGACAGAGGACATCCAGATATGTCGGCTACTACAGAGAAGTAGTGAGGTACAAAGATACAAAAGCCATATGTAATTAGATTTGACTGTTAGAGTGGGTATAGGTTGGACAGTAACTTCACTTTTCTCTTAACCTGTACGAGATTTTGTCGACAATTTTACTGAAGGATTCTATTTTAAAAGTTGAAAGGTTATTCACATGGGAAAACAAGCAATAGAAGAAACTCAAAAGGGTGGGCTATGTTAGCATCACTCGCCCCTCATGGGCATTATCTAAATCCTTAAATCATGAGTCCTTTCCACTGGCCCTTCATATGTTGCCCATTCTGTGTTGGTAAAAAATTTCCATTCAATTATGCACCCACCTCTATTTTTTTTGAAGTGTCTCCCCATTATAATTTCATTAGCAGGGAAGTAGAATGAGGAAGATTTAAAAAAAAAAAAAAAAGCTTTGTGTAAAAAACTATCCCTAAGATGTGCTATTTCTTGTCTTTTCACCCTAAGGAAAATTATTTCAAGATCATGAAAGTATAACATAAAAGTATAATTTAGGAAATGAAGTATTACACTAGATCCATTTATTTCTGCTGGAATGATTTTCAAGCAATATTTGATTAGTCTGGCTATTTCCTATTCCAGAGGTACACACTTGGCTTTAAAACTTACATGGTTTAAAGAACAGAGAGTTTTTCCTTTTTAAAAAATTATGATTCCTTGTAGAATGGCAGTGTCCCCCAACCCCAAGCCACAGTTTACTACAAATTATTCAAAGCAATTTGGATTGCACGGACTGTTAGCTTTTATTGCCTATATCTGAGCTGGTCATGTGAAGCCCAGCTTCAAGGTACTGATTGTAAAAAGAATTGCCTTCTTCCGAGCTTTTGATGAAAATTTGCATATTCTTGCTTGAGCCACTTTGACATTGCTCTTTGTATTATTTAAGCTCACACCATTTGGCACATGGCCTTCTTTTAGGCCGCCTAACTGATGGCACTACTTCATCTCTGTGAATGCCAGGACACTGACGGTTAAGGGAAATTTCATTTTTATTACGTGCTTCCGATAAATGAAGTGCTTGTTGTAAATGTGTTATGTGCAAGCTATAAGCGTGGATATGATCCATTTTCTGGAAGGAACAAAGACTCCCAATGATAAGGCACATCTTCGCTGCCCTGAGACATGAGCGTTTAAGCAATGGGAAGACTTTGCAGGACCAGTTGTTTCCCAGAAACTCACCATGCCCCTCATCAAATGTAAGCAAAAGGGTCGGGGCTCTGAAAAACAAATACATTTCAATGGAACAATTTTCTTCTCTCTTTTTAGCAACTGTATTAGTTAACTGAGTTTGTTTTCCTTGTCTTTCCCTAGTGTCCCCATGGCTCCAATCTGCAAGCAACATGTTTTTATTTGCATCTGAAAAATGTGATTTTACTTTATCATCAAATAAATGTCTAGCAAGTGTATCTGGACAGCAGACAAGGTACTTTATAGACTGTGGTTTTGAATGTGTTTTTTTCCATTGGTGCGGGAACCCTCCAGCTCATCCTCTGGGTGACCTCTGTCTCAGCACCACCTGTCTTTCCCAGAAAGCTACTTTTCCGACCTACAAATGTTTCTTTTAATCATTGCAACAGAGTCCTCTTTGAAAATACCCTTCTCTGACATTGCTCTCAGGGAAAAGGAGAAAAAAAAAAGAAGGTATCATGGTAGATAAAGCATAAAAGGGAGAAAATCTTTTGAAAATTCTTCAAACACTAACTACCTTTTAGAAGGTCTATCTAAGGGTAGAAAAATAATTAGACATATACCACATCACATAATCTAGTCATCATCCTCTTAATTTGCAGTCTTTCCCCTTGAGTGCAACTGAAGGAGAAATTGCTGAGAAGTATTTGTTGACATAGCACACTGATGGAAAGCCCTTTGTGAATATCTGATCCCCACCCTCTGACCCTAGGAAGATATTGCTGCTACCAACAAACCAGGGAGGTGAAGACTATTAGTTTTCTCTCTCATGATTTTAAAACCATAGATGTTTTATAATAAAAGAATGTTTTGACAGATTGAATTCAACCTTTCACACAAAAACAAAAAATAAACAAGTCCCATGTACAGTCACATCCAGTCATGTGCATATTCTGAAAAACAAACTAAGTCTTCATGATTTGACCAGCAGGCAGACCTGGCTTCACCCCTTGTGTTCATTTAGAATAGTTTGGGCAACGTCAAAACAATGGGATTCAGCTAACAGGCTAACCAGAACCAAACAGCAGGGTTCTCCCAGATAGCTATCCCCAAGCTTGACCAGGATCCCAGACTACAGTCCAACCCAGAAGAGCTATTAGGTGTTTCCATCTTGGAGCTCAGTCATCATACATCACAGGTAGTGAGGCATGGTTTTTCAGCCATCCCACGGGACCTAACACTGCTTGTTTTGCCCACCCACTATGCAGCCCCTCTTGTGATTTTGTGAGGTTGACTGGAGAGATGGTATAGCCTTTTTCTCAGCCACCCCTGAACACTTAATGAGTTTTAATCCTCCAACAGCTACCCAACCTTTTCTACAGAACACATTATTTATCAAAGCTCTATGAATGCTTATAGATACTAGAATACAGGCAAAATCAACAGTCAAGCCATCACCAGCATGGTTTCTCTGAGGGAAGTTCTGACTTCTTTATTGTAAAAGGACTCAGAAGAACAATGAACTTTTTTCTGAGTTTAACTGAATTGATTTAAATGAAGCTAGTTTGGTTTTTTCCCCCACATTTCTACGGGAGTTAATGTAATGAAGCAGCCACGCTAGAGACTGACCTATTGTTACAACAGCTCAAAACCCCATGACTGAGAATGGCAAACAGTTAAGTATGGAAAGGATTGGCCGTGCAAGCATGAGAACTAGAGATTATGCAACCAGAATACACTAACAGCTGGATGTGGGGTGGTACCAGCACTTGAGAGGCTGAGAAAAGGAATTCCACAGTAAGCTGGCTAAGTCTAGTCACAGGGCGGGTGAGTTCTGGGTTCAGTGAGAGATCCTGATTTCAAATATAAAGTGGAGAGCCTCCACACACACAATGCACACACGCACACATGCGCTTACACGCACACTTGCGCTCCCACATAGATACATATTCCCACATGCACATACATGTCCCATACACACCTGTGCTCACATGCACACCTGTGCTTACACATGTGCCTCAACATAGAGAACACATAACATGACCATACACACACACAAAGACCCTAGCACACCAGTTTAAAATTACAGTGTGTCTTAGTCAGCATTCTATTTCTGTGAGGAAACACAATAATCACAGCACTCTTGCAGAAGAAAACATTTAATGGGGCGGGCTTACAGCTTTAGAAGTTCAGTTCATTGTCATCATGGCAGGAAGAATGGTGACATACAGAAAAAAATGGTGCTGGAGAAGGAGCTGAGAGTTCTACAACCATTTCAGCAGGCATCAGGGAGAGAGAGAGAGAGAAAGAAAGAGACAGAGAGAAAGAGGGGGGGAGGGAGAGAGAGAGAGACTGGGCCTGGCTTGAGCATTTGAAACCTCAAAGCCCACCCCCCAGAGACACAAGTCCACCAGCAAGGCTACACCTATCAATTCTGTCAAGTAGTGCCACTTCCTAATGACCAAGCATTCAAACCTATGAGTTTATGAGGGCCATTCTTATTCAAACCACCACTAAGAGCTATACTTCTTCAAATGTCTATGAATAATGCCTTTAACCCAAACTTCAACTTTCCTTTAAACCGGATTCCATCTTTGTTTAAGTGCTTCAAATACTTCATGATCATGGACCTCAAAATGCCATGTGTTTCCTTATTTTTTTTCTTTTCTGTGAAAAACAATGTTCATTTGAAATAACTGTAGCTACACTCACATGTATGGTGTGTGTGTACATGTAATCAGGTGTATGAGTGTGTGTGTGTTCGTGTGTGTGTGTGTGTGTGTGTGTGTATACAGACATATAATTTGTCAGATGTAAAGAATTACCAGTACTTGATACCTTTGCTGTCATCCATCCCACAGGCTTATTTTGCCCACACCCACTAAACAACCCACTTTAGACTTTGTGGGATTGATTGGAGAGCCATTATAGCCATTTTATAGGCCACCTCTGAACACTTAATGAGTTCTAGTTTTTCTCTTTTTTCCATTATTTTTTATTTTTTATTAATCATTTTATTTGCTTACATTTCAAATGATTCCTCCTTCCCAGTTACCCCTCCACAAACTCCACATTCCACCCCTTCTCCCCCGACTCCCCTTTCCCTCTATGAGAGTGCTTCTGACCCAAGCACACACCCCACTGCTCCAGCATCCCCCTATGCTAGGGCATCAAACCTTCACAGGACCAAGGACCTGCTCTCCCTTTGATGTTGGATAAGTCCATCCTCTGCTACATATGCATCTGGAGCCACGCCACACATCTTTACTATGGTCAGGAATTTGAATCAACCTTCCTCCAAAGCTCCCCAATTTACTACTGGTTAAGAATCCTGTGTGTTTGGCTTCGTGGGACATCCTGCCAGCACCTCAACTACACAACTGTTGGAAGGCTGCCAAGCATGCGTGTTCTCTGCCAGAGCTGATCTGCCTCACGATTTACCTTCTTACTGTGAAGGATCACGGTTGGGGGCGCAAGCTCCCTTGGTTGCTTACATTTAGATAGGGTCGAGATAAAACTCACTCGTTTCTCTTACACTTAAGCAAGGAGAGAAGCTTGATATTAAAATAATGGTTCCCGGTGGATACTGAGATACAGGCTGAGACATGCCGAAGCTATGACATGACCCTTCAGCCACAGCCCTGCTCTGTGCCGCCAAAAGCTCCCTTCTTACCTTGCACAGACAGGCTCGTAACTCCCGCCTTCAGGTTATGCAATTATCTATGCATAGCAGCAACAGTAAATAATAGCACTGAAGCTGAATTAGTGACCGACCGAGAGAAAATATGGAAATTAATTTTGATAAACAACTCCAGCTAAGGAAACTGTAGGCATGTCATAAAGTGCTGACTGTCCAGTTAAAATTGAGTTTCAAGTGAGCAATGGCGTTTTTCAGTGTAAGTTTATCCCAAATACTTCAGAAGATGCAATCCTCTTGAAAAGTACTTGTTAATTATCTAGGTTTCAGATTTAATTAGATATTCTTTATTTTTGCTTGCTAAGTGCAGTAATCCTATCTTGATATCAGCTGTATCTGAATTTCTTAGTATAAGCAAACATATGATAAAGCTTATCATAAAATTAAAGTCCCTACACTTGATATAGTTCATTTTAAAACACTGACCTAGCATGTACAAAAGCTCTGGGTTGAATCTCTAACAGTCTGTAAAAATAGTCCTACCCAGGATGAACACACCAATTGTTTATCCAGTTGGGTCAGCCCAGAAAACACACACACACACACACACACACACACACACAGACATATATATATTATATTATATATATTATATGGACTGAGCGGGGTGTATTTATGTATTTAGACTATATATACAACAGCTAATGAAATATAAAGATGTTGGCCGGGCGGTGGTGGTGCACACCTTTAATTCCAGTACTTGGGCAGCAGAGGCAGGCAGATTTCTGAGTTTGAGGCCAGCCTGGTCTACAGAGTGAGTTCCAGGACAGCCAGGGCTATACGGAGAAACCCTGTCTCAAAAAAAAAAAAAAAAAAAAGAAAAGAAAAAAGAAAGAAAGAAAGAAAGAAAGAAAAGAAAAAAATCACACATGGTATGCATTCTTTGATAAGTGGTTATTAGCTCAGAAGTTTGGAATACAGGAAGAACGACCCACAAACAAGAAACTTTAGAAGAAGGAAGACTAAAAGGTGGACATTTCATTCCTTCTTAAAAAGGGGAATCAAACACCCACAGAAGGAGTGGCAGAGATTAAATATGGAGCAGAGACTGAAGGAAGGACAAGCATATAGCTATCTCCTAAGAGACTCTGACAATACCTGACTAATACAGATGTAGAGGCTCACAGCCATTCATTGAACTGAGTACACGGTCCCCAATGAAGGAGTTAGAGAAAGGTTCTATGGAGCTGAAGGGTTTGCAGCCCCTTAGGACGAACAACAATTACTAACTAGTA
>JADRCD010206319.1:2904-36204 GCA_019843815.1 Montemys delectorum
GAAAGGAAAGGAAAGGAAAGGAAAGGAAAGGAAAGGAAAGGAAAGGAGGTAAAGTACTTCCTGATGCTTATATTTGATGAGCAAATATTCATCCAGACACAGTAAATAGATGTGTATATTAGTAAGCTGTCATGTATTTTCTAAACATTGTGAATTTCACTTATCTATAAAAAATATAGTATGCTATTTGTCTTCTAAGTGTTATAATTCTGTAAGTATCCCAAAGTCATAATTTTCCAAGTAAAAACTATACTGTATATGTGTATATCTTTTCTCTATTGCACTGTCATCATGTAAGGGGCATATTTATTTATATATATGATTCAGAAACCCATAACAGCCACAAAGTTATCCAGTTATGCTAGCCATAGAGATCCAAGCTAACTCATAGGCCCTTCATAAGCCTAAGCATCCATATTAAATGTGAAACTGATAAGCAGCGAATAGCTTCTAACTTCCTCTACCTGCTGACTTGCATGTTGCTTATATTGTGCTCCTGAATGGTTTCTTACAACATGCCTCTGAATATTCTGGTTTCCTTCTACCAGTTGTAGAAAGCTGTATGCTGACTCATCTCATTGCTTGGAGATTAACCATGGTGTCCATGCGGACAAAGAATCTTCTTTAAGGAAGTGCAGTATTATGTGTTTTCTCTCTAGTGGGAAATTGTTTCTGTATGTGTATGTATGAGCAATAAAGTATCAAACTGAAAGATCCAGTCCTTTGGTTTCTTTTCTTTGAAATCATTCTATTTTGGTATACCTTGACTCTAAACCATATGCTCTAAGCATTTTACTTTGATATCTTGTTACCACTGTTTTTTTTTCCAAATAATTACAAGTAATACACAAATACTTTTCATCTTTAATAAGACATTTAATGTGTATTGGTACAAAAGTGGCAAACTTGTCATGTTATCCATGGCTACACTGACACTAATAAGTTTATTTAAGGTTAATATTAAATGAGACAAAAATCACGGTTATTAAGAAATGGTTGAAATTTGGGAAACTGGAGTAATTGCTTCAAATATTTCTTATTGTCAAATTTTCAATAATAACAATAAAGTATACTCAATAAAGCAGATGATCCTCACACTCTTTCAATTTCAAATAATCTGAGACCTGAGACTGTCTGTAACTGGTTAAACAAGTTTTGCCAGTGCCTAGGACATACTACCAGGACAGATTAAAATGCACTTTGGCATAAAAAAAGGAATTTCATGCTTCAGTAAATCTCAGATTTGTTAAATGACCCCAATTGTTTCACAGCTGAACACAGAGGTTTAGTCTGTTTGTGTGTGTGTGTGGTGTGTGTGTGTGTGTGTGTGTGTGTGTGTGTGTATACTTGAAGTACTATTATAGGGCAAGAGAAGATTCATTTAGATGCCTCAAGATTATCAATCATAATACTATCCACCATTCAAAGAATACTTTCTTTATACTATGGCATGCAATATCTTAGCTTTTTTATAAGTCCTCAGTTCTCTAAAATAGATTGTTACCAAGTTATGTATGTTCTTTTCTAGATCTCCTGAAAATGGCAATGAAATGATAAAAAGCCCATGTTCTCTCCCCTAGGTCAGCCAAGTGCTGTAATTTGCTCAGCACCTGGGAAGTAGTGGGCCTTTCAAAAATCTTTGTAGGTTGATGAGAATAAGTGGATTTTTTTTTAAAGTAGTTTTAATAAAGATGAACCAGTGCATATGACACAGGCACATATGAACATGCTGCAAGTTCCCCACAGAAATCAAGAAGCCTTAGGACTCCTAGATTTCAAACAAAATTCATTTATTCATAGTAATCTTAAAATAACTTAAACTTCATCATTTAATTATATGTGTCCTCTGACATAAAAATCATTTGCCTTTCCCATACCTTTCTCAAATACACTCTCTGCTGACACATTACATCTTCGCAAAATTGTAAATATCAGTGGTGGCAGCATCTTGTGGTGCCTTGTTCCCAACAACATCGTGATTCTGTGATGTCATCACAGCTGGCGTAGACAAGTCCACACACAGTGCATTTTTCCCCATCCAGAAAAATCAAGGAACTGCCTCTTTGTCGAGCACATTCTACAAAGCTACGGAAAGACTTTTGAATGAACAGATAAACAAAATTTCAAGAGAGTTAAGACACCTGGGAAAAGCAATCAAACAGGGACAAATGAACCCAGTGTTAAACTACATTCATTTTCTGGTAGAATATTTCTGAGGTGTCTAGTCATGGCTAAGCTTCCACTGTCCACACTGGAAACAACCCTTAATACTTGTCTTTCTTTTTTTTCTTTTTTCTTTTCTAAATATTTTCCTTATTTACATTTCAAATGATATTTTCTTTCCCAGTTTCCTCTCTGAAAAAAACACCTGTTCCCTCCCCCCTCCCGCTGCCCACCACCCCACCCTCTCCCACTTCCTGGCCCTGGCATTCCCCTACACTGGGGCACAGAGCCTTCACAGGCCTTACCTGACGACCCAAACTCCTTCACCTCTTTGTAGAAGTTAAGCCCTGGTTCTTCTTCCCAGCCCCAGCCTCCCAGAAATAAGACTGACTCAAAATATATTTACAAATTCCTTGGCCATGTAGGTAGGCTCTTTTTTGACTAGATAAAATATAAAATATCCCTTTCATTCTAACCTACATTCTGCTCTTTACCTGTGGTTGGGAGCCATGGCTCTGTCTTGTCTCATCTTTTTCAGCAACACCCCAACCTTCTCTTTCCCAGAATAATTTCTCCTCCTGGATGTCCCACCTCTATTTTCTGTCTAAGCCATAGGCCATAGGCTTTTTAATTGACTGATGATGCATCCATAAATACACATGATATTCTCTCTATACCTCTTTCTAAAGAATCCAGCATGAACCATCTGTTTGCAAATCTTTCTTTCATAATCTGCTTTATAGCACTGTAAATCATCAATGTTTTAATATATTTGTTTTAAATTTAACTTTGCTATCTTCAATGTCTATAATGAAGCCTATATGTATTTGGCTCTCAGAGATAGTAATCATTACATAGAAAATGGAAACAGAAAAACAAATTTATGGATGAAATAAATGGGTTAAATTATATTTAAAGGTAGTTTTAAGATACCTGGCCATATTTTTTTCAGTGAAATGTCAAGAATGAGGTAACACTTTTAAATCAGCCTACTTTCATTCAAAAGAGTTACTTAGTTAAGCTGTGTCTTGCTTCCTAACTAAGAAATTTTCTTGAAAATCTAAAGCATGATACTAATAAGAAGACATTATTCTACTTAACTGTTATCTGGTTTGGAATAATGGTAATAGTAGGACTTACTCTGTATATTGAAAATTGCCCAACAATATGCTTGCTAAAAGACAAGCAAGCAAACAAAAATGTTAGCAATGGGTGTCCATTTGGTTCTGTCTGAAATATTTCCATAAGCACCAAGGTTATTTTAGCATCAAGATATATTTTTTGAAAACATTAGCCAAATGGAAAATTATGCAGACCTGCTTTTCAAAGTGACTAACAGTGTTCCCAACTGCCAAACACAATTTAAATGCAGCAAGGCAGGATCTTTTGTGAATGGATTACACTTCACTCAGTTGGCTCTGTATTTTCTTACGTAGCAGCATAAACCAGCAAAGAGCCCACAATTAAAAAAAAAAAAAACTCTCCTTCACTCATAGAATTTTCTTTTTTATTAGTCATTTTATTTGTTTATATTTCAGAGGATATCCCCCTTCCCAGGGATATCCACAAACTTCCCATCCCATCCCTCCTCTCCCCCTCCTCTCTGTTTCTATGAAGGGTGCTCCTCCACCCATTCACCCACTCCTGCCTCAGTGCACTAGCATTCCCCTACACTGGGACACACACAAGACCAAGGGTTTCCCCTTCCTTTGATGTCAGTCAGATAAAGCCATCCTCTCCTACATATGTAGCTAGAGCCATGGCTCTCTCCACATATACACTTTGGATGGTGGTTCAGTCCCTGGGAGCTCTGAGTGGCCCAGTTAGTTGATATCCTTGTTCTTCCTATGGCGCTGAAATCCCATTCACCTCCTTCAGTCCTTCCCCCTAACTCTTCCATTGGGTTTACCAGCCTCAGTCCTATGGTATAAAACAAGATGAAATAAAAAGAAAATAGCTTTTTTTCCCTTCACTCCATACATATAGTATTCATCAATCAACATACATAATGTGTCCTCTCTAAATATTCTTTCGAATTCTATGTTATCAAAAGTTGGAAAAGACTTAAAATGAGATTATAAAAGCCATATTATTCTTATAAAATTTTTCACTGATGATTAAAAAGAATGTTTCAATTTCTGCTTTATACTGTAGACCTTAAATTACACCCTTGATGGTAGGTCTATTAATTGTAGTACTTTTCATGTTTTATGGAACACTAACTCTAACTACTAGAACAAAAGCTGAAAGCAATTGGCAATAGCAACAAACACAGTATTTAAGTCTTTTTCTTATCAACAGAGTTGCATAGAAATATCTATAAAATATTATCCTTAACTGGGTAGATGAAGGCAAGAAAAAGAATTATTTTAAAAACAAAGATCAATAAAAATTCTTCCAATCATATATTCTGTTTTGGATTTATTGAAGAAAAATAAGGTATTTTAATTTTTTCTTTTTTTTTCTTTTCTTTTTTTTTAGATATTTTTTTATTTACATGTAAATTTCTCCTTTCCCAGGTTCCCCTCCAAAAAAATAAACAAACAAAACCAACAAGAACAAACTCCTTTTGCCTCCCCCCCCCCATGCCTGCCACCCCACCCCCTCCCACTTATTGGCCCTGGCATTCCCCTACACTGGGGCACAAAAATTTCACAAGGCCGAGTTCCTTTACTCCTATAGATGATCGAATTTGCGATCCTCTACTATACACATGCTGCCAGAACATTCAGTCCCACCCTGTATAGTCCTTGACTGGTGGTTGGGTCCCTGGGAGCTCTGAGGGTACTAGTTGGTAATTGTTGTTCATCCTAAGGGGCTGCAAACCCTTCAGCTCCATAGAACCTTTCTCTAACTCCTTCACTGGGGACCGTGTACTCAGTTCAATGAATGGCTGTGAGCCTCTACATCTGTATTGGTCAGGTATTGTCAGAGCCTCTCAGGAGATAGCTATATGCTTGTCCTTCCTTCAGTCTCTGCTCCATAGTTAATGTCTGACACTCCTTCTGTGGGTATTTGGTTCCCTTTTTTAGGAAGGAATGAAATGTCCACCTTTTGGTCTTCTTTCTTAAGTTTCTTGTGGTTTGTGGGTTGCTCTTCCTGTATTCCAAACTTCTGGGCTAATAACCACTTATCAGAGAATGCATACCATGTATGTTCTTTTGTGATTGGGTTACCTCACTCAGGATGATACTCTCCAGATCCATCCATTTCCCTAAGAATTTCATAAACTCATTGTTTTTAATAGCTGAGTAGTACTCCATTGTGTAAATGTATCACACTTTCTGTATCCATTCCTCTGTTGAGGGATATCTGGGTTGTTTCCAGTTTCTGGCTATTATAAATAAGGCTGCTATGAACATGATGAAGCATGTGTCCTTATTACATGATGGAGCATCTTGTGGGTATATGCCCAGGAGTGGTATAGTTGGGTCCTCTGGTAGAACTTTGTCCAATTTCTGGAGGAACCGCCATACTGATTTCCAGAGTGGTTGTACCAGTTTGCAATCCCACCAGCAGTGAAGTAGTGTTCCTCTTTCTCCACAACCTCTCCAGCATCTGCTGTCACCTGAGTCTTTTATCCTAGCCAATCTGACTGGTGTGAGGTGGAATCTCAGAGTTGTTTTGATTTGCATTTCCCTGATGACTAAGGATGTTGAACATTTCTTTAGGTGCTTCTCAGCCATTTGGTGTTCATTAGTAGAGAATTCTTTGTTTAGCTCTATACCCCATTTTTTAATAGGGTTATTTGGTTCTCTGGAGACTAACTTCTTGAGTTCTTTACATACATTGGATATTAGCCCTCTATCAGATATAGGGTTGGTAAAGATCTTTTCCCAATTTGTTGGTTGCTGTTTTGTCCTATTGACAGTGTTTTTTGCCTTACAGAAGCTTTGCAACTTTAAGAGGTCCCATTTGTCAATTCTTGATCTTAGAGCAGAAGCTATTGGCGTTCTCTTCAGGAAATTTTCCCCTGTGCCTATTTGCTCGAGGTTCTTTCCCACTTTCTTTTCTATTAGTTTCAGTATATCTGGTTTGATGTGGAGGTCCCTGATTCACTTGGACTTGAGCTTTGTACAAGGAGAAAGGAATAGGTCGATTTGCATTTTTCTACATGTTGACCTCCAGTTGAGCCAGCACCATCTGTTGAAAATGCTGTCTTTTTTCCACTGTATGGTTTTAGCTCCTTTGTCAAAGATCAAGTGACCATAGGTGCATGGGTTCATTTCTGGGTCTTCAATTCTGTTCCATTGATCTATCTGCCTGTCACTGTACCAATACCATGCAGTTTTTATCACAATTTCTCTGTAGTACAGCTTAAGGTCCGGGATTGTGATCTGATCAGAGGTTCCTTTATTGTTGAGAATAGTTTTGGCTATCCTGGGTCTTTTGTTATTCCAGATGAATTTGCAAATTGCTCTTTCTAGGTCTGTGAAGAATTGAGTTGGAATTTTGATGGGGATTGCATTGAATCTGTAGATTGCCTTCGATAAGATGGCCATTTTTACTATATTAATCCTGCCAATCCATGAGCATGGGAGATCTTTCCATCTTCTGAGATATTCTTCGATTTCCTTCTTCAGAGACTTGAAGTTCTTGCCAAACAGATCTTTTTCTTGCTTAGTTAGAGTTACACCGAGGTATTTTATATTATTTGTAACTATTTTAAAGGATGTTGTTTCCCTAATTTCTTTCTCCGCCTGTTTATCCTTTGTGTAGAGGAAGGCCCATTATCCTTAACTGGGTAGATGAAGGCAAGAAAAAGAATTATTTTAAAAACAAAGATCAATAAAAATTCTTCCAATCATATATTCTGTTTTGGATTTATTGAAGAAAAAGAAGGCATTTTAATTTTTAATATTAAAGTATTTTACATGATTATATGAGTAACATATTGCTCAAGATCAATCATTTTGTCTGGGATGAACTCATTGGCCACTAGAAACACTTGAGATGACTGAAAAAAAAATCAGTACCTTCATTTAGAATGTCCAACATTCTTTTTAATGTAAAGATGTAAAATAAATAAATAAATAAATAAATAAATAAATAAACAACAAAAGAAAAACAGAGAGAAATGTTTTGTGGCCAGGTAGTAAGCTACAACTTAGGAGCTGCTTAGCTTTCTTACCTATCGATCATCTGGCTATAACTCAGAATGGTCCCTACATTTGATGACATGAGGTGGCATGGAAGATGCTTTCTATGCATTGCCATACCTTATTTTGTTATGTCAGTTACATAAATTTGGAGGTTTTATAGAAATTAAGACTTCTCTGTCTTATGATTGGTATCCCATAGTCAAATAGAGTCATTTAATGTGCACATTAAGGTATTTGGGTGCTGTATTAAAACTGCTGTCAGCAGGAACAAGTCCTGAGAGAATATGAGATGAGAAATAATTTAGCTTTGGAAGCCAAGGAGAAATCCAGCAGAGGTAATGGCTTTGTAATGTACATTATATTGGCTAATTGGCATGTGTTTATTAAGCTTGTTGAAAGCAACTGTTGAGAGGAAGTGGGGTTCTCCTTTTCTACACTCTAGAACATTTGTTTCAAGTGTTCAACAGTATCCTTTGTCTGCAAATTGGCTGTGGCCCTGGCATTGAAACTAGGAGAAAAAAAGAACAATAAAATAGCACAAGATGGAAATAGAGGTAAGAGCATGTACTGCTCTTCAAAAGGACCTAGGTTCGAGGCCCAGCACCACAAGGTCCCTCGCAACTGCTTGTAACTCCAGTTCCAGGGGGACCAGACCCCTCCAAGGATGCTATACATATAAACATGCAACAGGCATGTATACACACAAAATAAACATAAATATTAAAAATAGTTCAAGAGTAAAAATTATGTTCATAATAGCTAAGGGGTATGTTTTCCAACCAGAGTTACTATTCCTAATTTTACAGTATAAAAATTCCTACAATGGGAAAGAAAATGTGGGAACCCATCTGTGGAAAGAATGCTCTGATCTGCTTGGATTTCTTGATTAGGAGCCCCAGCATGGCTGTTTCATCAGGGATTCCCCAGCTGGTTTCTGATGAATGTTTGACTTGCTAATGCTAATCTTTAGTAATTTCTAATGAATATTATGAGCACTTGATTTGCTGACATTTTATTATCTACCTGATGCTTCTGACTATCTGTTAGTCTCTGCTTACTTTTTTTTTTATTTTACTTGCCACATACTTAATAAAGCCACTCATTCAACTACAGCTACCAGACCATTCTCTGCCTTACAACACAGCAGTTTCTTATTTTGAGGCTGAACATTATCTTTTTTTCTTTTATTTATTAGATATTTTCTTCATTTACATTTCAAATGTTGTCCCCTTTCCCGGTTTGCCCTCCAAAAAACCCACTATCCCATCCACCCTGCCCCTACTCACCAACTCAACCACTCCCACTTCCCTGTCCCGGCATTCCCCTACCCTGGGGCATAGAGCCTTCCCAGGACCAAGGACCTCTCCTCCCATTGAAGTCCAACAAGGCCATCCTCTGCTACATATGTAGCTGGAGCTATGGGTCCTACCATGTGTACTCTTTGGTTGGTGGTTTAGTCCCTGGGAGCACTGAGGGTACTGGTTGGCTCATATGGCTGTTCCTCCTATGGGGGTGCAAGCTTCTTCTGCTCCTTGGGTCCTTTCTCTAGCTCCTCCACTAAGGACCTTGTGCCTAGTCCAATAGATAGCTGAGGGTATCCACCTCTGTATTTGTCAGGCACTGTTAGAGACTCTCAGGAGACAGCTATATCAGGCTCCAGTCAGTAGGCACTTGCTAGCATCCACAATAGTGTCTGGGTTTGGTGTCTGTATGTGGGATGGATCCCCAGGTGGGGCAGTCTCTGGATGGTCTTTCCTTTATTCTCTGTTCCACACTTTCTCTCTGTATCTCCTTCCAGGAGTATTTTGTTCCCCCTTCTAAGAAGGACAGGAGTATCCATACTTTGGTCTTCCTTCTTCTTGAGCTCTATTTGGTCTGTGAATTGTATCTTGGGTATTCCGAGCTTAACTATAGCACTCCTGGGCATATACCCAGAAGATGCTACAACATGTAATAAGGACACATGCTCCACTATGTTCATAGCAGCCTTATTTATAATAGCCAGAAGCTGGAAAGAACCCAGAAGTCCCTCAACAGGGGAATGGATACAGAAAATGTGGTAAATTTACACAATGGAGTACAACACAGCAATTAAAACAATGACTTCATGAAATTCTTAGGCAAATGGATGGAACTAAAAAATATCATCATGAATGAGGTAACCCAATCACAGAAGAACACACATGGTATATACTCACTGATAAGCCCAGAAGCTCAGAACATTATCTTTTTAAGAGTAAGAGTGAACATTATCTTTGCTTAGAACAAGTGACTGAACTGAGATTAACAAATTACCTTCTCTCCTGGTTCATGTGCTTTGCCTATGGTAGTGACTAGTGCCTGGCCTCTTGTTCTTGCCTATGGTAGTGATTAGTGCCTGACCTCTTGTTCTTGTCAACTTTAAATTCCACAGCCAAGCACCCTAATCCCATTCTCATGTGGAATTCCAAGTCATGGTGAAGATGCTTATCTTAAAGACTTGCTTGCTGATTGAAAACAATGAATCCTTTAATAATTTTTCTTCCTCAGATTGAGTTAAAATGTTCCTGATAGTGGTAGCCAAGGAGATATTAAAGGAAATTTTCCTGAGGCTCAGAGTGTCCAAGGTAATTGGATCAGACAACGATCTTGCTTTTGTCTCTAAGGTAAGTCAGAGATTGGCAGAGATATTGAAGATTAATTGGAAGCTCCATTGTGTGTATCGTCCCCAGAGAACGGAGCAGGTAGAGAGGATGAATAGAATCCTAAAAGAGACCTTAACTAAATTGTCCTTGGAGACTGGTACTGACTGGATGATGCTCTTTCCCCTGGCCCTGGCCCTGTTTCTGAGCAAGTACCACCCCCTACTATTTTAACCTGACCTCTTTTGAGATCCTGTATAGGAACTCCACTACCTTGACCCCAGCTCTTGATCAACCCCACCCCTATCCCCCAGAGTGACCTTTCAGGCTGACCAGGATCTATGGCTTGATTGCAAGCCGCTGGGGATGTAGCTTGCTCCACTACAGAGGATCACTCACCTTATATCTGGTGGCCAAACCTTGTCTTTGATCTCTGTAAGTTAGCACTTGACTCCTGGGATATCCCCACCCTAGGGACACAGGGGGAGGGAACACCTGAATGTGAGAGATGAGGGACTTTGAATCTAAACTGTGTCCCAGAAGCGTCCTAGAGTGCCGACAACCAAAGTTAAGGAATATCTTTCAAGAAACGCCCATATATATGTGAGCCCCCAAGATGGGAGAAGCCAGCAGCAGACCCATCAGTTTTGGGGGGCCAACCACTTTTTCGGTGCTACCTAGGGGTGTGAAACATCGGGAAGTACATATTGGAGACCATTCTGGAATAGTTAAAGACTCAATGACCAAGATGAGAGAAGGGCTAGCCAGGCAGGAGAAAGAGAACAGAGTCAGGGCTGGTTCGGGGTCTTGGTTTAACTCCTCCCCTTGTTTAACCACTCTCATAGCCACCTTGTTAGGACCCCTAGTTGTTCCCCTGCTATTGTTGACCTTTGGACCCTGCATATTAAACAAGCTTATAGACTTCATAAAAGAGAGAATAAGAGCAGTGCAGCTGATGGTCCTGCACCAACAATATGAGACCCTGAGGATAGAACCTGAAGAATGAGAGTTAGTTACCCAAGATTCCTGGGCATAGCTCCAGGATTAGAGCTTGTACAAGAAAAGGGGGATGAATGAGGGACACTAAGGGATTTTTCCAGTCCCACACCCTCCTTACAGCTCCCCCCTTCCACCTGGCATCCAGGCTGGGCCAAGTTCTGTTCTCCACCCACAGGAACATTCTTGAGTAAAGAATTCTCAGAATGTACTGATAGTCACCTGACCCTCTGGACAGTCCCAGGTAGAGTTTAAATATGTGTCATGCTTGCTAGACAATAGATTTAAAGGTCAATATGCTTACCTAATAAGCTTGTACTGTAACCTTGCTGATGTAACCTGTGCCCCTAAAAAGTATAAAAACTGCTTGTAATAGCCATTCAGGGTCGCCTTCTCATTACTCATCTCCAGAGACTGATTGAGGGTTGATCTCAGTCCGCCAGAAAATAAACCCCTTGCTTTTGCATCAGAAAAAAAAAAAAAAAAACAAAACAAAACGTGCCAGATAGACAAACAGACAGCAAACCATTGAGAATCTGCATAATTTATTTTAATGTTTCATTTTAGTATGTGTAGGGTTACTCTTGGCATACTCCTGCCTGCTGCTGCCAGTATTGGTTGACTTTCTAGAAGTCCTACAACCTTGTATCTGTTGATTTTCTAACATCCTTTATCATCCATTCTCACCTCTCTCTAAATAAACCAATTTATTCAGAGTACTACCTTTCCAAGAACTAGGTTTCGCATTAACATTTTACCCATAAGGAGGGGAAAACATCTTTTTGGCAGCTTTCATTTCTGAAACAATCTAAAACAAAGTTTTTTTCTCATCACACTTTAGGAAAATTGTCAGATGCAAATATGAAGTAGTAGAAATAAATAAGGTCTTATTTATCAATTATTTGATATTAGTTCCCTGGTCTCTTAGAAAAAAAGGGGTGGGCAATGCTCCTGTTTTCAAAGTCTAAAATATGCATTTCAGTCATGTGAGATAGAAGCAAATACAGTTTGGTTTTCTTTGCCCTTCACCAGCCTAGAGATACTAATTAAAGCACATTAACATTAATAGACACCAATGCCAATAAGCTAATAACCTTCCTAGCCAAGGTGCTTTGACTTCTTCATCTGTCCCTTCCATGACCTAGAAAAAACACTCATGCAAAACTGATCACCAATAGTAGAACTTCCCAGTTGCCTGGCTTCAGGTTCAGTCCCCAAACAGCTAACTGTCTCATTGAGCAGGGAATCATCTATTCTGACCTCAAAAATACAGTTTCCCATTGCAAAAAGAACTGTATGCATAGACAAACAGACAGCAAACCATTGAGAATCTGCATAATTTATTTTAATGTTTCATTTTAGTGTGTGTAGGGTTACTCTTGGCATACTCCTACATATCATAGATCTACTACTTTCTGTGTCATGATCTTCTTTGTATATACTGAGGCAGGAAATCAGTATATGAGAAAAGCCCACTGGTGAAGAATAAAGCTGTAGACCCTGAGCTTCAGGTCAGTCTCAGTGGTACTATAGGAAGTCAGAAAGTGGCTTGTGACATTATAAACTAAACTATATATAACAGACACCATGTGTAAGAAAGCCTTCATTCTATAAATGATTTCAAAATGCCTCCATCCTTTGTAAAACATGGTTGTTAAGTTCCTAACCTTTCTCATTGCTCTTGTCTGCTTCCCAGAAGTATACTATTTCTTAGAAAACTATCTCTGTTCCTGTTGTAACAGTGCCTCTGTTCAATTCTTTGTTGTGGAACACAAAAACCTGGAAACCTCAGCAGGTTTCCTCGGCTGTGGATAGCACTATTGTATATACTGTGTGGCACAATAATATCTGTGAAAACAGGCTCACCAATGGCATCAACAAGTATGTATGGGTTGGGGGGTTGAGGAAGAATTCAGAATGATTTATATTTGACTGTCATCAGCCTAGAAATAACCAGAAATGAAAAAAAAAATAAAACAAACAAATTCATGTATTGCAAGTAACAGACATCACTGCGTGCTAAGGTTGAATTTGGGAAGATTTTAATTGCTAAGATCTTTAAAGATAATATATCCAGCCAAATCTATCCTGCTTTTCAGCTGTCTTTTATATATATATATTGGAGACTGGACTGAGATTATATAATATTCTGCCCAAAGACCCTAAAACTGCTGAATCTTGTCAGTGCACTTGGAGGGAGGCCACAGTGTCTGCACTCTACCTCTGCAATTCTTAGCTGATAGGTTCATAAAATTCAGTCTCACAGTCAAAGGCAGCAGCATTGCTCTCTCCATACTTTAGAAACTGTCAACCCATCCATTCTGTCCTTTCACTCATGGAGATATAAGGAAATACTGAGAACCAGGCCTCCTCCTGCATTTTTATTAGCAAATAAGCAGTGCCCCAAAGAGGCTCCACCTTGGTTTGTAAATCCAAATCACAGAGCATTGCTCAGTCTAATTCTCCAAAGACAATAAGAGCAGAGGCAAATGAGCATCCTTTCAATGGAATCCTAGAAGCAGACTTCCAGTTTTGTTTATTATCTCTCTTAGAGAAAGTTGCTCAGCAACTAAAGGTGTTGAATTCACACAAAGTGCCTGCTACACACACACAAAATCTACACACAAGAATCTGGGAGGCACAGAGCAGCATCACGAACTATAATTAAGAAAATTATTTGTATGGTTCCCTGTGAATCCTAAAGAGTAAATAAGGGCAGCGATGTGGCCTCTTCATTATTTAACAAGCAGATGGAGGAAAGGCACCATGTTCTTCAAGAGATACAAGATGACTTAGCAAGAGAAATGGGGTCAGGTGCCAATTTCTCTCAGTGAAAGAGAGGGACTTGGCTGCTTGCTAAATAGAAGATACCAATGCATGCAGCTCAGATGCAGTTGCTCACAAATTACCCAGGGTCAAAAGAGAAAATATGGTAGAATATCATAGCCAGAGGTAGCTGGGAACATTTGTGAGCTATGCTGTCAACATGGCTTTTCCTAAGTTGTCCACTTCCTTAGGGAAATGCAGCTCTTCGTCTGCCTCGGGATCTATTCTCTGAGGACTATGAAATACTTTTGTTCTCATCTCTCTGTGCTGTACCAAAGAGCTGGATGATTGTAGAATGTAGATTCTGAAACAATGATGAACAAGGCAGAGAGGCACTAAGAATGGCTTTAAGAAGATTCGACTTGTCAAAAACAGAGAAGGCCTTCTTCAATGGGCATCGCTGACAAAGTAATGAGGAAATGATAGTCACTAAGGATAGACTTTGGTGGCAAATGCCAGCTAACATGCCAGGAGCAAAGTGAACAGCAAAAGAAGAAAATGGCCTATTGCTTGGGTATCAAGTGCACTGAAAAGGACAAGGTACTAGTTCTAATTCATAACTTCTCTGAGATACTTAGTGACATATTCCAAATTAGTGCCCAACTCACTTTCACGGTGTTCTGAAAGGCTCTTGAATATAATCACTAAGCTTGGGAAGGTATTTTAAGATGCCACTAGGAACATTTAAAGAACTTAAAAGTTCAAGTTGGAAAAGTGACTACAACATACCTAGAGACTTAATACCAAGGTCTGATTGTAAGAACCATATAGTAATACACTTTTGCAATATAAAAAAGATAAAATTTGCACAATGTCCAATTGTATATATGTTTATGTGTTTTTACTCCATTACATAAAAATTTAAACCACTTATTTTCATCAAGCAATGAATTGCTTGAGGAGCCATTTAGACTGTTCTGGTGTAGGAAAATAAGTACTCTTAGGTTACAAGAACACAAAAAATATTTATGATATAAATAAGTTATGATCTTAGAAGTTATCTGTAATCCAGAGTACTTCTCCCGTACTGGGAAATCCAAACTCTACACTACTTCATGAAATGAATATTTAAGAACACCACAGGAAGACTTCTGGGATTATTATAATCAGGTTTTATCAACATGAAATACAATGTAGCACCTGAACAAAATTTAATCTGAAAATAAGCTGTCTATGTTTTTAAATTTTAAAAAATATTTTAATTTATTTTGGAGAATTTCTTACAATGTGTTTTGATCATATTCACCCTAACTCCTCATCTTCACTCCTCCCAGATGTGCTTGGACATTCTTATCACCCCCTACTTCATGTCCTTTCTTTTTTTCCAACTTCCCCATAAACTTCTTTTTTTAACTCATTTTTTATTAAGTATTTTCTTTATTTACATTTCAAATGATATCCCCTTTCCCGGTTTCATCTCCAAAAAAACTCCTATTTCATCACTCTTCCCCCTGCTCACCAGCCCACCCTCTCCCACTTCCTGGGCCTGGGATTCCCCTACACTGGGGCATAGAACCTTCACAGGACCAAGGACCTCTCCTCCCATTGATGACCGATAGACCATCCTCTGCTATACATATGCAGCTGGAGCCATGAGTCCCATCATGAGTACTCTTTGGTTGGTGGTTTAATCCCTGGGAGCTTTGAGGGTACTAGTTAGTTCATACTGTTGTTCTTCCTAAGGGGCTGAAAACCCTTCAGGTCTTGGGTCATTTCTCTAGCTCCTTCATTGGGGACCCTGCTCAGTCTAATGGATGGCTGTGAGTCTCTGCTTCTGTATTAGTCAGGCTTTAGAAGAGCCTCTCAGGAGACACCTATATCAGGCTCCTGTTAGCCAGTACTTGCTGGCATCCACAATAGTATCTGGATTTAATGATTGAATATGGGAAGGATTCCCAGGTTGAGCAATCTTTGGATTGTCCTTCCTTCACTCTCTGCCCCACACTTTGTCTCTGTAACTCCTTCCATGGGTATTTTGTTCCCCCTTCTAAGAAAGATCGAGGTATCCATACTTTGGTCTTCCTTCTTCTTGAGTTTCAAGTGGTTTGTGGATTATATCTTTGGTATTTCGAGCTTCTTGGATAATATCTACTTATCAGTGAGTGCATACTATATATGTTCTTTTTGTGATTGGGTTACCTCACTCAGGATGATATTCTCCAGATCCATCCATTTCCCTAATAATTTCATAAATTCATTTTTTAAGAGCTGAGTAGTACTCCATTGTGTAGATGTACCACATTTTCTATATCTATTCCTCTGTTGAAGGACATCGGGTTCTTTCCAGCTTCTGGCTATTATAAATAAGGCTACTGTGAACATGGTGGAGCATGTGTCCTTATTACATATTATAGCATCTTCTCGGTATATGCCCAGGGTCCATTCTCGAGCTCCTTCATTGGGAACCCTGTACTCAGTCCAATGGATGGCTGTGAGCCTGTACTTCTGTATTAGTCATATACCCCATTCTTAAATACAGTTATTTGGTTCTCTGGGGTCTAAGTTCTTGAGTTTTTTGTATATATTGGATATTAGCCCTCTATTGGATATAGGATTGGTAAAAATCTTTTCCCAAAAGTGCTAAAACCATCCAGTGAAAAAAAGACAGCATTTTCTTTCTTTCTTTCTTTTCTTTTTTTTTTTTTTTTTGTTTTTGTTTTTTGTTGTTGTTGTTTTTGTTTTTCGAGACAGAGTTTCTCTGTATAGCCCTGGCTGTCCTGGAACTCACTCTGTAGACCAGGCTGGCCTCAAACTCAGAAATCCGCCTGTCTCTGCCTCTGCCTCCCAAGTGCTGAGATTAAATGCATGTGCTACCACTGCTCGGCAAAAGACAGCCTTTTCGACAAATAGTGCTGGCTCAACTTTCGGTTAGCATATAGAAGAATACAAGTTGATCCATTCCTATCTCCTTGTACAAAGCTCAAGTTCAAGTGGATCAAGGACCTCTACATAAAACCAGATACACTGAAACTAGTAAAAAGAAAGTGGGGAAGAGCCTCGAGCACATGGGCACAGGGAAAATTTTCCTGAACAGAACACCAATAGCTTATGCTCTAAGATCAAGAATTGACAAATGGGACCTCATAAAATTGCAAAGCATCTGTAAGGCAAAGGACACTGTCAATAGGACAAAATGGCAACCTCTCTTTTCTTTTAATAACCCATCCACTCAAGTTTGTGTTGTTACTATATTCCTGGATATACAGCCATAAACTGCCATAGCTCTTCAATTAGGGTTTGAGGACTCATGAACTACATCCCATTCTATGCTTGATGTTGATTTGCTTAATTTGGTACAGGTTGTATGCAGTCAGCCACAGCAGCAGTAGGTTCAAGAGTGCACCAGTCCCATCAAGTCCAGAAAACATTGCTTACTGTAATCCTCCTTGACCCTTGGTTCTTTCCATCTTTATGCCTCCTCTACTACAATAGTTCCTGAGCCTTAGGTGATGATGTGATATACATGTCACATTGAGGCTGAGCATTCCACAGCCACTTATTCTCCATCTTATCTCTATGCTTTGACCAACTGTGAGTTTCTCACAGTAGGTGAGTAAGTCATTGTGCATTGTACAATGGAACTTTTCTGATGAGGTCTGAGGGCTGCAGTGATGTATTGGTAGAGAGCTATATGTTTAGAGGGCAGTTTGATACTGTGTAAAAACAACAGTAGTTTTATATGGTATAAAGAAATACTAATGGCTCCATCCAGCACTTGGCATATTAGGACATCAGTGAAATCATTTAATTATTTTCACATTTTAATAGCCTACATTAAACTTTAACTGCTCTGTGCTGAGGTTCTGTTGAATCCTTTTGGGGAATCAACAATCACCAGAAAGCTTGACTCTATGGTATAGGAAGTAACTCCTGTTTATTAAAAAGGAGCTAGAATCTGGAATACAAGGTTCATGGACATTTATTAAACTGCTGAGAAATACAGACTAAATATTCAAGAGTAGACCTAATTCTTTGCACTTTAGCCTATCAACCTATGGAAATTAGTATTTTTTTTTTTTTACTCTTTCAGAAGCAGAAGCAATGAATGAGGGAGCTGAAGAACTAACCTGGGTGGAAGTCTGTGATAGGGAATTATTTGAATGCCTGAATAAAGAAGTGGAGCATTGAGGAGTAACAATTAGGAGAAGAGAGTGAAGTAATGCTAAGAGCAACTGGCTCCTTCCTAGTCTCACCTATTAGTTGCTAACTCTACCCTTCACCCTTCAACCTCTAAAGCTGGGACACGTACCTTTGAGCTACTCAGCCAGCTGGAAATATAGCTCATCCATGTCTCTTCCATGATTGGAATATGAATGTGTCACATAAAGTATTAAAAGCCCTACAGATTTAGATGTGTTCCCTGTAAATGAAAGAAGTAAACTTTGGCAAGTTGATTTCAGCTCCTTGTTCCTTTTCTTTCTCTAAAAACAGATTTTGTATAATTTTCTACTGTTTGGATGCACTTGAAAAGCAATTTTACTGTTTGTGACATACTTCATAAACAGTTGGAGAGTGAACTTGGATTTCTAGATAAAGCCATGGATTTCTAGATAAAAGGCAAGATAGAGAGAATTACAGAATGGAAAAGAATGAATGGCTAACATCTTTTATTTCATTGCAATGAAGTGAAGTGAAATGAATGGCAATAAAAACAGATGGCTGTGAACCTGTTTTCTCCTTAGGTGCTAAGGCTGTTACAAAAAGGAAACAGTTGTTTTTCTTTATGAATATGTTGTCTTTGTTGAGGTTACTGTTACTGTGATGAAACACCATAAGCAAAAGCAACTTAGGGAGGAAAGAATTTACTGAGGTTAGGAGTCCATGTTGCTGTTCATCATCTAAAGTAGTGAGGACAGGAACTTTGGCAGGACATGAACCTGGGACAGGAGCTAATGCAGAGGCCATGGAGGGTTTACTGGCTTGCTCCTTAGAGCTTGCTTAACCTGCTTTCTTATAGAACCCAGGATCATTACCCCAGGGATGGCACCACCCACCATAGGCTGGGCCCTCCTATGTTAATCAGTAATTAACAAAATGCCTTATAGCAGGATCTTATGGAGGCATTTTCTTAACCGAGGATCCCTCTGCTCTGATGGCTTTAGCTTGTGTTAAGTTGGCATAAAGCTAGCCAATGTAATAATTAACTAAACTGATATAAAAGTCATGAAATCAGGATATTATTTAAAAGAAATTTGCTTTATGTGTTGGGAAATTACCACTGCTTTCTTTAATGTATTGGCTCTAGACACTTGTTTCTTTGTGTTTAATTAGACAATTATCTTTCGTATAATTATTATGTGGTGAGCCAATTAAATGAGGTCAAATATAGTAAATATCACATATGATCTTGTTTATGCTGCTGGCAATGTCTTATACCAACCATAAGAGGCACACAGACATCAAAGATCTGTTGGAAGTCAAATACAGAAGATACTACTCTGATTTATTTGAAGATGAGAGTAGAAAGCCACCATGATGGCTTAGTGGAGAAAAACATCCTGAAGAAGGCTGATGATCTGAGTGTGATTCCTGGAAGCCATGCAGAGGGAGAAGGAGAGGATAAATAAACATCACTTTAAATATTGTCCCCACACTCACACAAGGGGGTAAAAAACAACAGAAAGCACAAGAGATTCTTGCCCATAGTTAGAGACAATGGTTAATGAACTCACTGATATCAGTATACAAAGCTCTCTTTGCAGCAGTAATCAATAATTGAAGAAGTTGATGTTAAAAAATTAATATTTCAGCAACAACAAAAATCTACACATTTCTTAGAAAACAAAAATGTTTGGCCAGACATGGTAGGGCATGCTTCTTATTGGCTTTAATCCCAGCACTCAGGAGACAGAAACAGGCAGCTTTCTTTGAATTCCAGTCCAGACTGCTTTAAACTGCAATTTCCTGGTCAGTCAGAACTATATAGTGAGACACTGTATCAAAAATAAATAAATAAACCAATAACTCCCCCCCCCCCCGGTCTTTGGTTTCACAGTTTGAACCCTAGACCTTGTGTATGTTGAGCATACACTGCCACTGAGCTACACTCTCATGACTTTTTTCTGTCTGAAGTAAACTGTACTATTTACCAAAAGCCACAAAAGCTCAAAACAAAAGAAAATCAGGTCATATTTCTTCATGGAGAAATTCAGTGTTGTAAAAATCTCCCAAATCAATTCATAATTTGACTTAATCTCAATAAAAATCACTGCAGAAGTTTTTGTGGAAATTGATGTTAAGAACACGCATAGAATATTTAGTGAAAGCAAAATAAGAAGGAAATGGCAATATGCACACACATATGCACACATCACACATACACACAAATACCCATATATATTACACAAATGTCTCTATATATTTTCAATATTAAATGTGAACCCCAGGAAAGCACTTTCTGGAGGATTTTTGTCTGAGGACATGACCTAGGAGGAAGATGGCTAAGAATATAAATAATTAAATAAATCAACACTATTAATCATTGAGTTGGTAAATTATTTAATTGATGTGTTAAAACAATTAAACATCTATTGGAAACACAGTATTTAGCCATATGTTTCACACAGCATTCTAGATATGTTAAATTCAAAATTTTAAAAGATAGCATTAAAAAAAAGATATTTCTACTGCCTTGACATGACTAGAGTTCCTCAAGTGAGCTGTAGAACACAGACATTAGAAACAAAATAATAATAAAGCTTTAACTATGAAGAATTAATTTTCTGCATAAAAAGATTCTATAAACATGTTAAAAAAACAAATAGCTAAATGGAAGAAAACATTTTTCTAAATATACTGAAGTTAAATATCTGAAGATCTTCCATAGAGAATTAAATTGTTAAAATCCAGCAATTTGAAAAATAAACAGAGAACATGAAAGAGCGAGTTACAAAACAGAAATATGTGCCAAGGGAGAGAAGTGTGGGAAGAGGTTGTTAGTAGTGAGAAAGCTCAATTCTGAGTGTGATTTTTTTAAAATATGCACTTAAGAAAGTTTAAAACTAATAATGATGTTTAGAATAGCTGAAAATAGAAGAATGCCCACTTTCATGCACTGCTAGTGGGCATTTAATTGTGCATGAAATTTGGGGAGGTCAGTTTAGCACATAACAAAATTTCAAGTGTGCAGAATTCTGACTGAGAAACTTCTCTTATAAAGCATATACTTCACATAATTGCTGGAAGACGTACACAAACCCCTTTTAAAATGATGCTCATTGAAAGACTGACTGGGATAAAAGAGTCTTACAGCATCACTAAGGGTGGCCGACATAAGTGAATCGTGGTATGTCTACAGGGTGGAACAATGTGCAACTAATTGACATTGGCCAACGTGAACGTTATGTATACTTTGTTTAAAGGAACTGAGGGATATATGCACCTTGTTTAAAGGATCAATTATTGATCCCCAGGGCAGCATGAAGAACATCTTCAAGGATAGACTTTAAAGACAAAATTATCTTAAGTGAAAAAATTCAAGCTACAAAATGATCTAATTAGTACAAATTCTTTAAGGCTTTAAACTCAGTTTAAGTTTAGTTTCCCTTTGCTAAATGCATAGAAGGTTCTGTAAAAAAAAAAAAATACATCTTAAGTTGTTAAAGGTTATCCTTAGGAAATGTGTAAAATTACTACAGTAATGATACTTACCTGTGATTTACTATATTCTGTATATAGATATTATTTATACTTAATAAAAGAATGAACTCCTCAGCAACCTATCTTTAAATATTAAAAATAATTGAGAGATATGCTAGATGGTTTGGAGATAGGAAACAGACAGAAGAATGATGTAATTATATTATAATTGCAAAAAAATAAAAAAATCTAAAAGATAAATTATCCATGGAAAATAGTAACTTTAACAAAAGTCTAAATCTATTATTCTAAGCTATATTTTAATCTTAAAATTTGTTTGGAGGTAAAATTCAGAGGATTTTAGAAGCATGCCAAATATATCAGTGCAATGCACAATGAATTGTTGAATTATAAGTACTCAAAATTATTATATCCAGACATACTCAAATATTATTTGTGAGCTTTGTGAAGTGTGACTTGTCACTCTAGCTTGCTCTAAAATATACATTAATTAATTTACTGGCCACACACTATGTGTTTATGTGGCAGAAAAGATACAGTAGTTGTTTTTGTTTGGTTGTTTTGTTTTGTTTTGTTTTTTATTCAATTACTTTTTTGTTTTTCTTATATTTTTGAAATTGTAATATAATGACATCATTTCTCTCTTCCCTTTGCTCCCTCCAAAACGTCTCATATACCTCTTCTTGCTGTCTTTCAAATTATGCATCTATGTACATACTATATATTTCTAAGTATAACCTGCTTAGTCTGTATAATGTTCTTGTATGCATATTTGTCAGGTTGACCAATTATATTGAAAACCAATTAGTGTGCTCTTCCTTGGAAGACTATTTTTTCTACTGTGAGCATTCCTTAGTTAGTACTTTGTGTAGGGTTGAGGCCGCCTAGGCTTTCCTCTCTAGACTTTTTGCATTTCCCTGTTCAGCTCAAGTTTAGGTAGTCATTTTATAGTGACAGGTTGTGAGTGTAGCTTCTGACATTGCTAAGAGTCACTATTCCACAGCAAATTCCCTAATCCTCTAGCTCTTACAATTTTTCTCCCTCCTCTTCTGAAAAATTACCCTCTAAAAGAGTTTTAACACCAGTAGGAGAGCCTTAAAACATACTATAGTCTCAGGTCCAGGGGAGAAAAAAATAGAAGGGTTAAACTCCACACAAGTCTCTTTCAATAAAATTCAGTCACATAAAAGCCTAATTTGTATTTACTTTTACAGTTATAAAATATGAATAAATAAATAAGAAATAAATAAAACTATATGTACGTGATTCCTGCTTGCTAAAAAAAATTATTTAAGATGTAGCTGAAATGAAAATTCAAAGAGTCTCACCAAATGGAAAATCTAGCCTATTAGCTTATGACCTCTAATTAGTGATAGTAATTCTTGACAATGTTGGATTTCCTCACCTTAGGAAGATAAGAACAAGCATTTAATCACCTAAGATAGACACTGACAGCAAGCAAAAATAAAAACAATTCCACTCAGTTTAGTTTGATGGGATTGTTGGTGTTATCTATACGAGTGTGAGTGCCTCAAAAACAGCTACTTCCTAGAGAGGCAGACCCAGCATTGGTGACAGTTCTTGTCAGCTACTTTTCTGGAGCTCCCTGCCCAATAGAGGCCTCTAGAGGAACTTTAATCCAGCAACACAAATGCTCTGGCAAGGGATCACATCCAAAGACCCTCTAGGTTTGAGTGATCCAGCTGGAATAGATTGAGTCAGTGAGTTGAGACACAGTGTGTGCAAACGTGCAACACAGGGGAGTTGGCAGCCATTCAATTTGTGGAGGTCAGATGCAGTTTTTGCAGGGATAGTTTTACAATGACAGATTGCAAAGAGAATGAGCTAGACACAGGTGAAGACAGAATAAGCCCAACAAAGAAAAGAAGCCAGAAGATTACAACAGTTGCCAGAGTTAGTTTGAGGTCAAGTAGAGCAATTCAGTAGAAGCTGAGAGAAGTCAGATTGAATCCTTTAGCTTGGAGAGGAGTTTGAGACAAAACAGCTGAGTTGAATCAGCCAATCAGAACTCAGAAAGAACTAGAAAGAGTGAGTTTATTCATCAGTAAGCCCCTGGCATGACAATTACATCAGATGAATAATAGTTACTTTTACAGAGGCCCAAAGAGAGAATACAATTCCCTGAGCCTGAAGTAGCAAATGGTTGTTAGCTGTCTAACATGGTGCTAAAAGACAACCTCAGCCTTCTCTCCAGCTTCTTAATCCCCTCTCAAATAAGACCTATTTAAAATGACATTCAATCATGCTTTCCTTTTCCCTTCCCTCTCCCCTTTCCCACATAGATCCCTCTCACCCTCTGCCCCCCATGACTGTTTTCTTCCTCTCCCAAGTGGAATTGAAGCATCCTCATCTGGGCCCTTCAGCTTGTTAACTTTCTTGCATTCTGTGAAATATATCCTGGGTATTCTGTTTTTTTTTTTTTTTTTTTTTTTTTTTTGGCTAATATACACTTAGTAATGAGTGCATACCATGCATGTTCTTTTGAGTGTGTTACTTCACTCATGATGATGATGATATTTTTAAGTTCCATCCATTTGCCTGCAAAATTCATGATATCCTCCTTTTTAATAGCTGAGTAGTATTCCATTGCATAAATGAACCATATTTTTTGTATCCATTTTTCTGTTTTGGGACATCTGGGTTGTTTCTAGCATCTGGTTACCACCAATAAGGCTGCTATGAGCATAGTGGAGCCCATATCCCTGTGGTATGATGGGCCATCTTTTGGGTATATGCCCAAGAGTAGTATAGCTGGGTCTTTAGGTAGATCTATTTCCAATTTTCTAAGGAAACTCCAGATTGATTTCTAGAGTAGGTATAGGAGCTTGCAATCTCATCAGCAATGGAGGAGTGTTCCCCTTTCTCCACATCCTTGTCAACATGTGCTGTCACGTGAGATTTTTATCTCAGCCATTCTGACTGGTGTGAGGTGGAATCTCAGGATCATTTTGATTTGCATTTCCCTGATGACTAAGGATGCTGAACATTTCTTTAAGTGCTTCTCTGCCATTCGAGACTCCTCTGTTATGAATTCTCTGTTTAACTCTATTTCCCATTTTTTGATTGGGTTGTTTAGTTTTTTGGAGCTTAATTTCTTGAGTTCTTTAATATATTTTGGATATCAGCCTTCTATCACATATAAGGTTAGTGAAGAATTTTTTCCCAATCTGTGGATTGCTGATATGTCCTATTGATTATGTCCTTTGCCTTACAGAAGTTTTCTAAGTTTCATGAGGTCCCATTTATCAATTCTTCATCTTAGAGCCTGAACCATTAGAGTTCTGTTTAGGATAATTTCTCCTTGTGCCAATGAGTTCCAGGCTCTTTCCCACTTTCTCTTCTATTAGATTCAGTGTATCTGGCTTTATGTTGAGGTCCTTGATCCACTTGGACTTGAGTTTTGTGCAAGGTGACAAATATGGGTCTACTTTCACTTTTATACATAACAACTGCCAGTTAGAACTTGTAGAGTCCACCTCTAGTACAAAGACATCAAGTGGATGGATGATGCTGTCATCCCACTGTCAAAATTTGTTCCTGTCTAAAAGAACTGCAGGGACAAAAGTGGAAAAGAAACCGAGGGAAAGGTGGTCCAGTGACCAGACCAACTTGGTATCCATATCAAGAGGAGGATCCAAGTCCTGACACTATTACTGATACTTTGGTGTGCTTACAGACAAGAGGCTAGTATAGCAGTCTTCCTAGGGGCCCAACAAGCATCTGATTGAGACAGACACAGATACTTACACCCAACCAGTGGACTGAATTTGGGGAGCCCTGTGGTTGAGTTAGGGAAAGGTTGGAAGAATCTGAGGAGGAGGGCTATCCCATAGGAAGGACAGAAGTCTCAACTAATCCAGAGTCCTGAGATCTATCAGACACAGGCCACCAACCAGACACCATACAAGAGCTGGTCTGAGGCCCCAGACACATATAGCAGAGGACTGCCTGGTCTGTCCTCAGTGAGAGAAGATATGCCTAACCCTCAAGGGATTTGAGGCTCCAAGGGATGGGGAGGCCTGCTGGGGGATGTCCTTTTGGAGACAGAAGGGAGGAGGGATGGATTGAGGAACTGTGGGAAGATATATCGGGAGGGTGGTAAAGACTGAACTGTAAAAAAAGAAGTAATGAAAAAATGACACTTGTAATGTAAAAATTTCAAGAGACAAGAAAATTTTGCCTACACATGTTTGCTCTCACATACTCATAAACGTGAATGCTCACACAGAGGTCTGGTAATCTATTTAAGTGTAACTTGGAGATAACATACCCACTTATTCCTAGATACCTCTACTTCCTTCTTATCTCTGTGGGTTATATTCTAACACCATGGCTGGAATATTCCTTCAGCTGTCCGATTAATATACTTTACCAAAAGCAATTTACTAAAGAAAAAGCTTTATTTCAACTCATGGGTTAAAGTCCATCATTGAGAAAAGATGGGGAAGCAGCTTGAAACATAAACCATGGGGGAGTGTTGCTTGCTGGATCGTTTTCAGGCACATGGTTAGATAGCTTCTTACAACCCAACACTATTTACCAAAGGATTGGTGCCAGTGGTCTGGGTAATCTACATCAATTACCAAAACAATATACAAGTGTTCCTTTTATTTCCTGCGATGAAGAAAAGAGATGAGAGCCATATCCAAGCTGTGTATATACAGCCCTTGGTCTGAGCCCAGAGTGTTTCTTTTTTGGTTCTAACTATCCCTAGGCCTAGGCATTGAAGCCTCTGTACAATTGAATCTTCCAAGCAGACTGATTCAATCTGGTGTCTCTCAGCTTCTCACTGGATTGCTCTACCTGGTCTCAAACTAACTCTGACAACTTGTTCTAATTTTCTGGCTCCTTCTTATTCTCTTGCTTCAGTTTCCTCTGCTGATCTGCACTGAGCTGCATGAACACAGGAACAAATTCCACTGTACTGCACTGACAGCATTCACTCCCAACTCACTGACTCAACTTCACTGCACTGACCTCAACTGACTGAACAGAAGTGACTGAACTCCACTCTGAACTGACAAACTGATTCTCTCTCCCTATGCTGCTCTTAAATAGCTTTTCTCCTGAGAGTTGAATATATCTTATCTCTGACACACTCTGTCAGATCTTTCTGTGATTTGTCACTTTGTCTAATTCTCAATTAGACATCATTGTTTGGGATTAAAGATGTGTACTAAAGGTTCTGGCCAGGGAGACTAAATGTGTGTCTAAAGTCTGATGTGATCAGAGCAGCAACGTTGCTGAATTAAAATTCTTTTACAACAATCCCTCATAATATGCCCACAGACTAACCTGACCAGAACAATTCTTGATTGAGACTCAGATGATTCTAGGCTGTGTCAAGTTGACACTCAACACTATTTAGGACAACTGCCCATGGAAGTCTGCACATGAATAATATGAAATTTATATGTGTTATATTCTTTCCTAGATGTACATACCTTTGATAAAGTTTAAAGTATAACAGGAAAATTATAAAAATAAATTATAATAAAATGCAAATCATTTAAAAATATTTCTACTTAATGGTAACTGAAGGTAACTACAACTGGGAAACATGGACCTGATAACAAATGGATTTCCCAAATATAAATACTGTCTCAAATAATGGCACTCTTTTCTCAAAGCAGAAATGTAACACTATACATACTATAGCAACTATTAGCTCCAGAGCCTATTTAAAGTTTCTCAGTTGACCTCAAATTGTCTTTTATATCTATTTTCTGCCAAGTCTATCTGGAAGTCAATCAAATATTACCTTTCCTATTTTAATCTTTTTAACCATCAAACCTTCCAAAAATGTTTCAGCCCTTGCCTCTGCAGAGTCTTAGTACAAGGTACAGTTATGTGTTATTACAAATTAATGTAATCACCTATGTAAGAACTGGAAGGAAGGCTAGGTCTTTTCCCACCAGAGCCCTTGTTAGAAACCAGACTTGGACTTTTAAAGGGTCATGTTAGTAATCAAGTTAGGGGTCATGTCAGAGCACACTTGTGAAAAATTAGCATGTGTATTTTATAGAATAGGACAACTCTTTATAGTTAGTGATAGGATAGAAATTCAAACTTGAGTCTCTCACATTTCAACATTTCAGTCCTTTTATTTACACATTTCCATATGACATGTCTGTTACTTTCTTCAGTTCTTTTCCTGAAACCACATTAACAATTTTCCATCTATTAACATTATTGGATATTGTCATTTTTTTCAGGGATTTCTTTTTCTTTTTCTTTTCCTTTTTTTTCCCTTGATCATAAGACACTTTTCTTAAAAATGCATTTTTTTCACTCATTTCTCTCTTGAGATTTTTTACCAATTTCAAAACCCTGCTTAAATGTTGATTTCTCTGTACAGGCCATTCTGACATCTTTAGATAGAATTCACCACTTATCCTGTATACTGAAATTTTCAGATTTCTGTGTCACAAAAAAAGGATTTCATTGTAATTATATATGTGTGTCAATTCAAAATTGAGAACAGGGTGGCCTTGACCTAGCACCCTGCCTGGAACATTGCATGTGATTGAAAATTATTACTTAACCAATGAGCTTTCATATTCATTTACTTACTGGCTCCAACTGCTATGGATTTATGAATTGGAGAATGCATAATATAACTACATTAATTCAAAGCTAAAGCACAGGAGCAACTGCCATCTAAAGGATTTATAAACTCAAGTCATTGTCTTATATCACAAACTCTGATAAAAATTTGGCTTTTAGAGTCTTACAGGATTTAATTAGATGACATCAATTCTTCCATTTGTTAAAATGGATTTCAGCTTAAGGAATCATTTATTCAATTCTCCAGGGAACATAGCTTCGGTTTACTGACATGAGAGCTGTTTAGTCTTTCAAATTCAGTTCTGCTTTTAGTGCAGAGGCTGCCAACATATGGAGAAACCTGCAGGGAGCTTGCACTGTGTACTGAATGTACTTAGAGAGGTCTCAGGTTCAGACATATCCTGTGTCTGAGGGGTAGTGACACAATAGTTACAAGCCACTGATAGTCATGAAAAACTAAAAACTTCATTGAGCATAGCTCACATGGAATAAAAGCAATATTAATGAATGAAATGTAAATGAATAAATTTTAAGGGGAGTGTAAGGGAGTATTTTGAATTTAACAAGAGTGTACCATTTGGCCCATTGCTATCAGAATCAATTTCATAAAGTATATGATCATTTTCTCTTCTATACTACTTGAACACTAATGACAGAAATAATTTTAGGTATTTATAAAGTTTCAATCATATGTTGCTCAAAATGTACAAGCATCTAAAGTGTTCCTGCCATATCTTACTTATGGAGAGAACTGTGAGATGATTATTGGTCCATTATCCTCTCTTTGCTATTAGTAATACTTGTTTCGCCATCATCAAAATCCCTGTTAATAACCACTTAAAGGTCACAAACTTTATTTTGTCTCCTGGTTTCAGAGATATTTCAGTGCATCATGATAGGAAATACACGGCAGCAGGAGTGGCTCCATCCATAACACTGGGAACATGTGTGAGATACTTATTTACGTGGCCAAAGGCCAGAAGCAGAGATAACTTTGTCAAAAACTCTCACCCAGTGTCTTCTGCTAGTCAGAATCCATATCCCCAAGATTCTACATTCTTCAAAATTGAACTCCATCCTGGCAACATGGTATTTAAAATGTAGGCCTGCCTGAGGTATAAATTTACAATCAAACCATAATATACTTCTCAGAAAAATAATCTTCTTGAGAGATTATTACGCAAGGAACTTTTGGCTACTCACAACACTCATTCTTTTCCTTCCTCCTTTGACCTAAATCTTGGGTCTTTTCTTTGTTTGTTTGCTTGCTTGCTTAGTTTTTTTTTTTTTTTTCTGGGTGACCATCCCTAATAAAGAGTCTCCATGATTATGAAGCAAGTGTAATCTCAAGCTTTAGTGAGGATAATTGGCTCAAAGAAGTTTGTTTGTTTGTTTGTTTGTTTTTTGGAGGGGAAACTGGGAAAGGAGAAATTTACATGTAAATAAAGAAAATATCTAATAATAAAAAAAAAAGAAAAAAAGAAAAAAAGAAATCCTCAGCACATTGCAGCCTCCTGAAACTATTACTAATACAGGAATGGGCTTCTGTGCTTAGTTCTCTCAATCAGACTAAAATGAAAGGCCTATCCTCAGGCTTTGGGTATTTATTTCTCACTTGATTTGCATAAGGAGCCACATTGCTCCGGTTTCTGCAAGCAGTAACCTAACGGCAATAATGAGAAGGACCTTAGGAGACTTGGCCAGTCAAAGTAGAGCAGAAAGACAAACATTCTGGGTCCCTGGGTTAAGATTAAAGCCACTAAATCAAATCCTCTTGCAGATGATAACTACATAATTGTAATGCAGCACAGTAAGTTTCCTTCGTTTATATCAGGATGATTCACAGCTTCTGCTACTGTAATTGAAACCACACCAACTGATACATTACAGGAACAGCTAATTACAATTATTGAAGATGCAAAAGTTTGGGTTGTACTCAAAAGAAAACTTAAAGCTACCCCAATTCAGTGATTTACATAATTGTTATCATACTACAAAACAATTAGATATAAATCATATTCAGTGCACATAAGTGAATAATTTTCAAGGAAGCTGGAGGAAGAAGGCTACATACACAATGTAATGAATAGCAAATATTGTTTAAACTATGAGAACAAACTCTGTTCTGCTTATTTCTAAAGGAAGCAGATTCACCTAACTTAGAGTTAACACACTGTTTCCAGTTGCAAAGGCACTGATGTTTATGGAGTCCTATAGGAAGCTCGGCACTCTCCTGGGTACTCTTCAGAGTGAGAGTCAGCAATTATTCACATAAGAGATGTAGATTCTTCATATGTTCATGGATTAGAGAAGGAAATGAAACAAAAATCCTTCCCATTCTGATTCATCTAAATTCCACGTTTGTATTTTCAAGAACAATTTACTCAATCAAGTCATAGTTCCCAATAAGTTACAGGATATATAAGAATTCCCTTATCAGCTATATTCATAGTTAGTCCCAAAACATCCACACAAACTCAGGCTATGCTCTTAAGGCATTATCGAAAACTGAACATTTCACAATGTTCAATGCTAGGTAACACTGATGATTAACCCTCCACACTCCATAGCCTTTATAACACTTACCAGTACTAGCTGGACAAGCGGAACCTTCCTGGTGAGTTCCAAATTGGTTTATCTGTATCCTATGTGGTATTTTCAGCTTTTTCTTTTCTTTTCTTTTTTTTTTTTTTTTTTTTTTTTTTTTTTTTTTTTTTTTTTTTTTTGGTTTTTAGAGACAGGGTTTCTCTGTATAGCCCTGGCTTTCCTGGAACTCACTCTGTAGACCAGGCTGGCCTTGAACTCAAAAATCTGCCTGTCTCTGCCTCCCAAGTGCTGGGATTAAAGGCGTGCGCCACCACTGCCTGGCTCTTTTCTTCAATTGTTCTCTTACCACCAAGTTCTTGTAGGAAAGCAAAAAAAAAAAAAAAAAAACCAAAAACAAAAACAAAAGCAGTGTCAATACGCTGTTTGGGGGGCAGGGGGTCTCTATGACACTACTGATCAACAGTTCCAGGGGAGATGTCTCTATCTGGCACTGGACCTTTTATTAGAAACCTATGACTTAAGGCATGAGCATTATATTAGTCGGGGTTCTCTAGAGTCAAATAGAACTTATGGAATGTCTCTCTATATTGAGGGATTTATTGTGATGACCTACAGTCTGCAGTCCAACTAACACAACAATGGGCAGCTGTGGATGGGAAATCCAAGAATGTAGTGGTTATTCAGTCCCATGAGACTAGTTGTTTCAGATGGTCTCCTGTAGAAGTAGGTTCTAACAAAGGTGCTTTGAGTAAGTGCAAGCAGGAGAAGAAAAGTCCATCTTCCTTCTTCCAATGTGCTTTAGTAGGCCTCCAGCAGAAGTTGTGTCCCAGATTGAAGGTGTGTACCACATGGGGCTTGCTTTGTCCCAGGCTGACACTTGAATTTACATATCTCCTTGCCTCGGTCTCCTGGCATTAAAGGTAAGTACTACCTTAGCCTGGGCCTAAGCTTTTCATGGTCACTGTGCCTCAAGTTCTACATGCCAAGATCCAGGTCAGAATCTTGTGTCTTCCAACCTCAAGATCTGGATCACAGGTGTACTCTCCAGTTCTGGATTGTAGTTCATTCCAGATATAGTCAAGTCAGGAATAGCCATTATAAGCATAAACCCTGTATGCTAATACAGCTAAATACTTTTATATGAATAGTATGTGTGATATATATGTATATGTATATGTACATATATGTGTGTGCATGTATTATATACATATGCATATATCACACACATACACACATGTATATAAAATTTAAGATGTGCCTAAGATTGCAATACTTGTATGACTATGATGGGGTAACCAGCAACTTTATAATTGCTTTCTGCCTGTGTCCTGTCTTCCAGGGTTATGAAGAGGTTTCACTATAGTTGGCATAGAATGTATAAAGATAGACAGGAAGGCACCTGTAGTACTTTATAATGAGAACATCAAATGCCCATTCAGTTCAGCAGTTGTACAAGGTGTATGTGGTGGTCCCAAATGATGTGTGATCAACTCCATGTTGCTTAATAGAAATTAGTCATTCAAATTATCTGAATTCCTACCGCTTGTCTGCAACAGACACAGGATTCAAACTAAGCCTGATGGCAAGTTTAATACCTTTCTGTCACAAGATTATGCCCTTAAGAATTGATTCCAGATGGAGAAAGGGGGCACTTCTAGTTCTCAGTGTAACTATCATTCAGATAAAGAACTGTATGAGTACGCTGAATTTAGAGAACAGAGTTGGGGTGCCTTACAATCAGAGAAAAATCAGATTCAAATCTCTGAAGAGAGTTTTAAAGATCAGATTTCGTTATTGAAGAAAAACAGTAGAGTTGGCATTATGCCATGAAACGTGGTTGGTAGTCATGAGAGTTAGTTCCAACTTTGTTTTTTATTTTAATCTTAGAAACTATTTGTGAAACTGTCTGTGACACAGGTTCAGATTTTCTGTTTTCCAAAGATTGTTTTCAGCTCCCAGTAGTTTAATTCTAGATGCAACAGATGTTCCTTCTAAATGATTCATTACTTGAAACTTAGAGAAAGCGTTAGGATGTCAGCTCCCTTGATCTCTTTCTGAAGTTAAGAAAATCTAATTTTTTTTTCATTTAGTAAGAATGTTTTTCAAACAGTTCTGTTGAAATATGACTTATTACAAAAAGTAGTATGGTAAATACTTAATGTATGCAGTTGAATGTGTTTGGATATGTAAATAATTTGTGTCTATGCATATGTATGTGTGTATTTATATGTAAGTATGTATAATATATATGTACATATGTATATAATGTGTATGTACTCTTGTGTGTGAGTCTAAGTATACATGCCATAATGTGTGTGTGGAGGTTATAGAACAATCTTAGGTATCTGTCCCCTTCCACCTTATTTGAGGCAGGATGTCTGAAGTTGCTGCTAGCTGACCTTCAAGATTCTGGAGATTGTTGAGTCTTTATATTAGTAGATCTTCAGAGTAGCATTGGGATTATATATGTGTGCTCCTGGCTTGTGTGGGTTCTGAGAACTCAAATTCAGGACCTCACAATTGTAAGAGAAGTGTTTTACCATGAACTACCCTCAGTACTATGTGTAAAAACTTTTGATGTTTTCTGAAATGGTCCATCATTATTATGCACAATATATTTACTGGTCAATTCTAAGCATTTATCTTATGGTATAAAATTCGTAAGATTTCTTTTAGATTATCTCAAAACAAGTTTTATGTTGGTATCAATTACATGAAAACAGCAAAGCTCACACCATTAAGTTTCCAATATTGAAACAATGTTATTTTTCCAAAGTGTATAATCTTTATTATTTTAATACCAGAAGTTCTGCTCATTAGAAATTTTGGAAGCCATTTCTTTGTATTTACCTTCTGAA